>OZ030023.1:6970000-7240000 GCA_964023405.1 Apodemus agrarius | reverse complement strand
AGAAAACACTGAAGTCACAGAAGAAGAAGGAGGAGGAAGGGGAGAAAGAGGAAGAAGAGGAGGAAGAGGAGGAGGAAGAGAAGAAAGAGGAGGAAAAGGAAGAAGAGGAAGAAGAGGAAGAGGCAGAGGAGGAAGAGGAGGAAGAGGAGGAGGAGGAGGAGGAGGAGGAGGAGGAGGAGAAATGTCAAGATGTTTTAAGGACACAGATGCCTCTCTGTGTTGGGCTGTGTTCACAGCTCTCCTGCCCTCCTGCTCCATCCCGAGTTATGTATTATTATGATCGTGTCCCTGAGGTAAGTGCAAACACTAAGATTCATAAACGCAGCACTTCAAAGCATGTAGAGGAAGGCTGAGATTTTCAAACAGTTCACAGCAGACACTCATGATCAGATAAATAACCCAGACAGGTAAAATTCACTCTACAGGATATGTCCTTCATCTTCCCTAAGACTCTGAGCTCAGAAGGTCATGAATTTCATAATAACCCAGGATCTGTTAATGGGCAACCTTGTCATTGCAATACTCCAGGAAATAAATGTCTATGCTCAAGATGTTTCTATTTCAGTTTCAGTTTTGACATAAAATATTTGTGTCAAATGTTTATGACCCATATTTATAATGTGAATATTTATAATCCAGAGTTTATTCACTTAACAGAGGTTAAATCTTAAGAGCTGTAGGATTTTGAGGATCTCACTATGTAGACCTGCCTGCCTCTGCCTCCTGAGTGTTTGTAGTTTTTAAAGGGCCCAGAGAGGAACACCCACCTGAAGCCACTGTTTGGGGACAGGGATATATATACAACCCTTTGCCGTACTTCCTGGCGTGGCTGCTGTCACCACAGTGGATGGAGAAAGTAGAGAGAGTTCAGGCCCTGATGGTTACTGCTACGTGCAGACTTGACCTGCTGCCCAGGCATATGACCACACACCATACCATGTGAAAGGGTGCGCCCTGGGGCAGACACACATGTGAGTCATCAGGAGGAGAGAGAAGAGGGAAAGGAAGACAGAAATGAAAGCAAAGCCAAGAAAGCACTGCAGTCGGGGCTGAAGACCTAGCCAATGGGCAGAGAGTGCTTGCAGAGCACACAGCCCACGCGTGGCAAGGCGTGCCTGTGGTCTCAGCACTCAGGAGGTACAGACAGAAAGGGCCAGCCTGGGCCTTGAGAAAAGAGGAGGATGGAGGAGGAGGCCAAGCAGCACAGCCTGGGGTATCAGGCAGATACTCTCTCGCTTCGGAGACATCCAGGCTACAGTCCCAGGGTCCGCTCCTGGCAAGCGCCTCCTCCTGGCTTACACAGTCGTGGACCTGCTATGCTCTTCTAGGTCCCCAGTTAGGGTGGGAATGTGGAGGAACAGGTGAGGAAAACCAGCTTCCTCTGCCTCTAAGAGCTCCAATCCTATGAGTTAAGGCTCCCTCAGCTTTAACTGCCTCCTGAAAGCCTATTCCAAGAAGTGCTACACGGAGTGATGGGGGGAGTCCTGGGGGGTTCGGGGAGATGAGGGTTCCATATATGAGTCTGGTGGGTGGGAATACATTAGGTCCAGAGGAGCGGGAAATCCTGCCATTTTATAGGCAGCAGCGTGAAAGCTAGTCACAGAGTTGGCCTGTGTATAGATCCCCGAGAAGAGCGGCACCTGCCAAGCCGGCTGTACTCCGGCAGGGCCGCCTCTGCTCACCTTTCCATGTTGGCCTCTGAATGCTGCTGGGTCTCAGTCCAGCCACAGCAGACACGTCGGGCGCGGGACAGGCACGCACACGGGTCGCCATGCCGGCTGGACAGGCATGCACACAGGTCGCTGTGCCGGCTGGGCAGGCACGCACACTGGTTACACGGCGTGGGACAGGCATGCACACGGGTCACCGTGCCGGCTGGACAAACACGCACACGGGTCATACGGCACGAGACAGGCACGCACACAGGTCGCCGTGCCGGCTGGACAGGCACACACACTGGTTACACAGTGCAGGACAGGCACGCACACGGGTGACGCGGCGCAGGACAGGCACGCACACGGGTCACCGTGCCGGCCGGACAGCAGCACAGCTCACTCAGGAGCTCAGCATCCGCCTTACAGTTACTGTTGTTGTAATGAAACTCCGAAACAAAAGCAGCCCGGGAAGGAAAGGGGGTTATTTCGGCTTACACTTCCAGGTAATAGTCCATCTCTAAGGGAAGTCAGGACAGGAACTCAAACAGGGCAGAAACCTGGAGGCAGGCGGGCGGGTGGGCACTAATTGAAAGAATGCTGCTTACTGGCTTGCCTGCCTGCCCCCCATCCCCCACTTTTTTTATGCTTTCAAGACAGGGTTTCTCTGTGTAGCCCTGGCTGTCCTGGAACTCACTCTGTAGACCAGGCTGGCCTCGAACTCAGAAATCTGCCTGCCTCTGCCTCCCAAGTGCTGGGATTAAAGGCGTGTGCCACCACTGCCCTGCTGCCTGCCTGCTTTCTTATAGAATCCAGGACTTCCCACCATGGGCGTCCCCCATCAATCAATAATTAAGAAAGCTCCCTACAGCTGGGTCTTATGAAGAACTGTCTCAGCTGAGCTCCCTCCCTCAGAGGGCTCTAGCTTGTGTCAAGTTGACATCAAACTAAACAGAACAATTGACCCCTTGTCAGCCTGAAACGCCAACACATCAATGTCAAGCCACAACTTTTCCTTTCTTGTTTCTCTCCAAGATGACACATTAATATCAATATCACAACATAAAACATTTTTGCAACCTTAAAGTCCCACAGTCTTTAGAAATTCAAAAACCTTTACATTTAGTCTTTTTAAAATTACAAAGTCTTGCCAGGCAGTGGTGGCACACGCCTTTAATCCCAGCACTTGGGAGGCAGAGGCAGGCAGATTTCTGAGTTCGAGGCCAGCCTGGTCTACAGAGTGAGTTCCAGGACAGCCAAGGCTACACAGAGAAACCCTGTCTCAAAAAACCGAGAGAGAGAGAGAGAGAGAGAGAGAGAGAGAGAGAGAGAGAGAGCGCCAAGGCACAGGTAAAATCTGAACAAAGAGGCTGGAGAGTTGGCTCAATGGTTAAGAGCACTGATTTGCTCTTCCAAAGGACTTGAGTTCAAATCCCAGCAACCACATGGTGGCTCACAACCATCCATAATGGTTCTCCAGCTCCCCGATGCCCTCTTCTGGGGTGTCTGAAGACAGTGACAGTGTACTTACATATGATAAATAAATAAATCTTTAAAAAATATGAACAAAGCAAAAGCAAACTCCAAAAGTATAAACAATTCAATCTTCACCATCTAGGATTTGCTCACAATCTTCTGGACTCCTCCTGGGTTACTTCTGCTCCGCCCTCTGCTGCATACACAGCTCCTGGGTCACTTCTCAGCTCCGCCCTCTGCTGCATACACAGCTCCTGGGTCACTTCTCAGCTCCGCCCTCTGCTGCACACACAGCTCCTGGGTCACTTCTCCAGCTCCGCCCTCTGCTGCACACACAGCTCCTGGGTCACTTCTCCAGCTCCACCCCCTGCTGCATACACAGCTCCTGGGTCACTTCTCAGCTCCGCCCTCTGCTGCACACACAGCTCCTGGGTCACTTCTCCAGCTCCGCCCTCTGCTGCACACACAGCTCCTGGGTCACTTCTCCAGCTCCGCCCTCTGCTGCACACACAGCTCCTGGGTCACTTCTCCAGCTCCGCCCTCTGCTGCACACACAGCTCCTGGGTCACTTCTCCAGCTCCGCCCTCTGCTGCACACACAGCTCCTGGGTCACTTCTCCAGCTCCGCCCTCTGCTGCACACACAGCTTGCCTTCTGGGCTCAGGCTGGCTCCATTCCACCACTGCTGCTGTTCTTGGTGGTTATTCCATAATACTGTAATCTCCAAAAGTGCTGGGGTCCTCTACTGCAACTGGGCTGCACTTCCAACAGCCTCTCCTGGGGTCTCTTCAGAGACTCCAGACCTTGCCCACAGTGCCAAGCCTGGGCTGCTCTCCTTAGCTCCTTTACACCTTCAAAACCAGCACCACCTGCATGACTCTTACAGTACCAAGGTCATCTGACAGTACAAGGTCCATCACTGGCAGATTCTGGAACACAGAAGCTTCTGTGTGCTGATCCCGAGGAAACACTTCCCAGAAAACTTCATCCCAGTAACACTGGTCTCTCTTAACCACAGCTGATTCTTCAGCCTCAGCTGACCGGCAGCCATTGTCCCAGCGATGCAAAGGTTTCATTAGTTCTGGTATTTTGTCAATCACAGCTGTTGATTCTTTAGCTTCAACTGACCAGACAGCATAGATTCTTCACACAGATGGCCCAGGAGTCTTTGCTTCCCTTTGAAAAGTCACAAGTCAGGTCTCCATCACCTGCCCTGCTCAGTCTTATCTTCCAAGCTCCCACAGACCAGCTCACAGAGCTCTCAACACTCATGCCTTTTCTAGCCCAAAGTCCTAAAGTCCTCCCCAAAACAATGTGCTCAGGTCAATCACAAAACACCCCATTCCTGATACCAATCTGTCATAGCTAAGGTCGCCTCCTTTCGGGTGTCTCCTGCTTGTGCCAAGTTGACATAAGACTAGCCAGGACAGCATCCATGGCCGGGAGGACTGAGAGCAGCGGAAGCAGACATGTGAGACAGAACGTCTGAGGGGCTGAGACTTCCCAGCCATGAGAGTCCAGTAGGCAGGAGAGGCTGGGAGTGAGGGGCAGAGAGACACCCGGCTACAAACGCACTCACATGGGTGTGCTGGTTCAGAGAACACACCCTCAGAGGCACTCCATGGGGCACACCTACACACCCAGCCAGGAACGTAAGCTGAGCTGGCCACGACCCACCACTCCAAAGCAACTGAAGCACACAGAACACGGGTCACGTCGTTAAAGGAAGTATTTTTTTTCCTCCCAAGTATTACCAGATGTTTGGAATGAACAATAGAAGTGAGGCTAATTGGATAGAAAGCAGGGCTTATAGGTTTATTATCATATAAAGCAAAGCAAAACAAAACAAAACCCTTACACTTTAAAATGTTTCATTTGTGCCTTTTGCTTCTAAGCACGTATTAAAGAAGCAAACAGTAGCCGGGCGTGGTGGCGCACGCCTGTAGTCCCAGCACTTGGGAGGCAGAGGCAGGCGGATTTCTGAGTTCGAGGCCAGCCTGGTCTACAGAGTGAGTTCCAGGACAGCCAGGACTACACAGAGAAACCCTGTCTGGAAAAAAAAAAAGAAGAAGAAGAAGAAGAAGCAAACAGCATGGCGGTAATGGTGGGGCTTTCTGTGGTCTGGGAGTGAAGACATTTTTGTTTTGTTTTGTTTTGTTTTTTTCGAGACAGGGTTTCTCTGTATAGCCCTGGCTATCCTGGAACTCTGTAGACCAGGCTGGCCTTGAACTCAGAAATTCGCCTGCCTCTGCCTCCCAGGTGCTGAGATCACAGGCATGCGCCAGCATGCCCGGCTGGGAGTGAAGACTTTAAGGGACAATCTTAGCCTAAGCATTCCATCATCATTTGCTTAAAAGCTCCCTTAAATTTTCTGTCCTGTGCATCATTCCCAGCTAATGGCTTAAAAGCTAAATTTAGTCATGAACAGGACTCCTATTTATCAGAATCCTGAATCCACCAGGGGTACGAAAATGATATTCCCTGTGAGTGTGTCTAACAGTCTGGCAGGTGTGCCACTTACCACAACTCGGTAACTCCCGGCAGTGTCACCAGAGCATGCCTTTCCCTGGGGTTTCATGGCAGGCTGAGGGGCAGACAGGTCATGAGCAAACAGATTTGGTTGTTAACCGAAGCCACAGCAGCAACGTCTTGTGGAAAACAGAGAGGAACTAGTGGAACTGGAGGACCCAGTGATAAAAGAGAAACACCAGAGCAGGCCTGCGGTCAGTTGTAGAGGACGCCGCTCGCAGCAGAACTGTGTGGATATACGCGAGATTATTCTAACCCCAAGGGGCAAGATGAGAAACTCAGAACCCCTGAGGAAATATGCAGAGGAGATATGACACGTGACAGTAATGCATACATCCGTGATCTCCGGTGTTCTCCAGGGTGAAGGCCATGACAGACATGGGGGTCAATAAAGAACAGAGGCTCTGGAAGTCTCCCACAAACAGACTCCATCGGTAGCTCAGCAGAACTCTCAAGACTCGGGAAGTTCCCACGACTTTAAGATTCACAACCCCTACTTCCACCCCAAGACTAGAGAGGCAAAAATCTTTACTGAGTGAACTGCGAAATTTCCGGGCAAAAGGAGACTCCGGTGGAGCTGCCAGCAGCCTGTGTGAGGAGAGCAAGAAGAGCAGCTTGGGTGAGCTACCGCCTGTGCTGGGCTTTGAGAGATGCAGCTGCTTTTGAGTCACCCCATGTTCTGGTAAGGAGCCCCGACAGCCTCACGGGCTTGCCAGACCACACCTGACCCGGGTGGAATTGTGTCTTTGGCTCGTCGCCAGTGCCCTGTCTAGAGTGAAGCCATTCTTGTTCAAGTTGGCCTAAGAAAACGTCATACCTGTGACAGGACAGCATGAGGATCCAGATGGGGCATGTGTCACGGCCCCGTCCGAGGAGTCCTGCTGTTGACTGGTGACATTCTACTGGGAGACACTGCTAAGATGGGGAGACCTATCTGCGGCCTTCTTACAACTCGGTGTGAACCCACGGTCACCTCAAAATACAAGTTTAAGCAAGCCTGAGCTGGGAGATGAGAGAGCACACAGCTTCAGCTGTCACCCCAGCAGACGCCTCAGACACTCACTCCTTACCTCAGATTAGTTAGCGGCTGCACGCGGCAAAGGGGAAAGAGCAGCAGAGCCAGCAGGACGGAAGGTGCAGCCGCCGCAGCAATGGGAAAGGGCCTTGCGAGCTGATGGCCTGAGTTCAGTCCTCGGCTTGCTACAAGAGAGAGCTGATTTCTGCAAGTTATCTTCTGACTTCTATACCACTGCCATGAAAACACACACGCGCACACACACTCACTTTAAAAAATAGAAAAAAAGTTTTATTAAATTTGTATTGAATTTCTTCTCTAAACAACAACAGAGACTAATAAAAATCAGAACCTGGCAAAGTCAAGCTGAATTCCTTAAATACCAGCACTGACTTGTGTGGGTAAGCCTTAGCTTTCTTTTTTGTTTGCTTGTTTTTGTTGTTGTTTGGGTTTTTCTTTTCTTTCTTTTTTTTTTTTTTTTTCTTTTTGGTTTTTCGAGACAGGGTTTCTCTGTGTAGCCCTGGCTGTCCTGGAACTCACTCTGTAGACCAGGCTGGCCTCGAACTCAGAAATCCGCCTGCCTCTGCCTCCCAAGTGCTGGGATTACAGGCGTGCGCCACCACGCCCGGCTTCTTCTTTTTTTTTTTTTAAAGACAGGATTTCTCAGTCGATCAGCCTTTTCTGTCCTGGAACTTGCTTTGGAGCTCAGGCTGGCCTCAGACTCGCAGAGATGCCCCTACATCTGCCTTCCCAGTCCTGGGATTAAAGGGATGCAACACCTTGCCTGGCCAGTCTTAGCTTTCTTAGGGAGGCACCACTTTACATAGCCACACCCACAACTGCTTCCACCCTTACTAGTTCTTAGAGTTAAGGAAGATGCCCTGCCTTGGGTTTTATTACATAGAGATTTCTAGCCAACAAGATGCTCTAGGAAAGTTGATCTGAAGGCGACAGAGACCCATGAATGAGTGCATGTGCACACACAGAAAGGTGTCAGTGACATCCTTCCTCAGAGACGGCTCACCATTGATTCCCCAGAAAAGGTGAGCTCCTGGGACATTTCTGTCACCAGCGCTTGGCCCTTCTTGATGGTTACACCTCTCCTTTTTTCCTTCCAGGTTTTCTGAGTGACAAAGTCTGTCCTAGGATTGAGATGCCTGAGGAGTATGAGTCCACTGTGACTCCTGCTCTGCTTTCTTTCTCAACTTCAGTTCCTTATAGGAACAGATGTGGGTTCCACAAGCCAGTCTTCAAGTCTTTCTCCAAAGAGTGTGTGGGAAATTGAGAGGAATCAGGTAAAATTTAAAGGACACTGAGGTGCACTGTGTGGTCACATACACTCTTAAGAAGCCTTCCAACGTGTGAAGGAGATGAAAGCAAACATGGAATTGCATTCTAACATTCTAACATGGTGTGCTAGTTATATTTAATTGTCTCAGTGGAGAACTATCTGCTCTGGGTTGACCTATGGACATGTCTATGAAGTTGTCTTAAGTTAACGACTGATGCGGGAAGACCCAGTCAGTCCACTATGGGCAGCACCATTCCCTAGCAGGGACTCCCGAACTGTATAAAAGAGTGGGGAAGTGGAGCTGCCCAAAGGCATGCATGCATTTATCTCTCTGCCTTGGACTGTGTGTGAGAGCTGCCCAGCTGTTCTGGGTCCTGCTTCCTTGACTTCCCCACAGGATGGACTATAATCTGAAAATATGAGCTGAAACAAACACCTTCCTCACCCAAGTTGCATTTGTCATATTTTATCACAGCAGCATAAATCAAACTAGGAAACATGGTGACAAAGAGAAAGAATGCTAGACGAAGGTCAACCGAATCGACAACACAGAAGAACCCTAACAGGAAAGATGGGTCGTCAATGACAGGAAACCTAACATGCTACATAAAAGCCCAAAGATATAAATAACAGGGGCTGGAGAGATGGCTCAATGGTTAAGAGCATTGGCTGCTTGCTCTTCCAGAGGTCCTGAGTTCAATTCCCAGAAACCACATGGTGGCTCACAACCATTTGTAATGGGATCTGATGCCCTCTTCTGGTGTGTCTGAAGACAGCTACAGTGTGTTCATATAAATGAAACAAATAAATTTTTAAAATGATGATGATGATGATGATGATGACGATGATGATAATGCATAGGTGTGGAAGTGCTTACCTTTCGTTCCAGCACTCAGAGGCAGAAGAATCTCTGTGAGTTTGAGGACACCCTGATCTATTCAAAGTTTCAGGCCAGTCAGGCCTACACAAGGATACCCTGTCTCAAAACACACACACACACACACACACACACACACGCACGCACACGCACACTAGAATAGAACTGCACACAGAGTAACTGCTGTGAAGTGGGTATATTCACTTCACAGTGGGTGCCCGGTGCATAGGATGGGGTCTAGCACCATAGACTGGGACCTGGGGGACGTTCTTGGAGCATGGGGTTGGTTTCCTCTGAGATTCTGGTGAGCCATCCTCAGGGGATGGTTAGATGAACCCATACCACCCAGTCTTCCTGTTCGAAGCATGGCCTCTCCTCCTGCATGCACTCCTGCATCTGCTGTGGGCCCCTCACCAGAGCCTGCACATCGCTGGTTGGGCTTGCAGCATCTAAAACCTCATCTCTTGGGAAAGCCTTATAATATTAACAGAAATTATAATATTATTACAAAGCAAGAGAAAACAATGGGCAAGACAGCTGTTCTGGAAACTGAGAGGTTTGCCTATACAAAACCACAATGACTAGAGAAGGCAGAGTTATACCCATCAGAAAAATGTTGGCAGACGATGAAGGCCAAGAACTTCAATCCAAGGAACACTGGGGTCCCTGGGTCAAGAAGCAAGCGGACGCCATGCACAGTCCCCACAAAAACACGAGTAAGAAAAGCATCTGGGCTGGAGAGATGGCTCAGTGGTTAAGAGCACTGACTGCTCTTCCGAAGGTCCTGAGTTCAAATCTCAGCAACCACATGGTGGCTCACAACCATCCGCAATGAGATCTGCTGAGACAGCTACAGTGTACTTACATACAACAATAAATAAGAAAAGCATCTGAAGCTACAGTGTGGTCTGACTTCTTGGGTCATATGTCATTCATATGAACGTGTATGAGGGAAAATGCAGTTAAAACCTCATTAAACTGCTGACCTTCGTATTAAAGAGAACAGTTCAGACAGCGAGAGCAGTGCTGGAGGTCAGCCTCTACACAACCTCAGTCTTCTTCAGCAACATTCCAGATTTTCCTGAAGATCGTGAAGGAGTAGCAGAAGGGTTGTGTTTGTTTGTTTTTCTTAACCTGGAGCTCCATTACAAAGAAAACATTTTCAATGTAAAGGGAGAGAAAGCCTGTAGCAACCCAACCACCTGCCATCAGATCATGAGGCCGCAGACTCACAGGCAAAGGATTCCTGGATGGCGACGTCCATGAGGCCAGACTACAGCAAACTGGCACTGAATTAAAGACTCATTTGGGAGAGGAAGAATACTGAAGTGGGAAAGAGCTTTCAGGTCCCCATAAGAGCAATAAAGAGCAAAGGGTCCAAGAACCCTGGTGGGCACAGCACACTGGGTCCTCGGGGTCCTCGGGGTCCTGCTGGCCTTGCATCCAGAATTACTTCACGGCCTACTAGGTATGAAGCTATCTTAAGGTCAACCCACCAGTGCTCTGAACTAGGTGCGTTCTGTATGGCCTCTCGGGGCTCTGGATCTGTCCAAGGCTAGTATGGAGCACAGCTGAGTTAACCGAAGGATCCTTTGGAAGATTCTGCATGGTACTGAGGGAGAACACGCCAAAAGCCTTAAGAGGAAGAGCTGGAGGAAGACGACGGAGAATGTGGCCATTGGCTCTGCCTTGTGGCGACCTTTCAGGGACAGAACTGGAAACGGATGCAAAGGGAAGCAGGAAAGGGAGGGGCGTGAGCTCCTGGAGTCTTCAGACCTTGAGCCCCATCCTTCAGGGCCCCAGAACTGCAGAGTCATGGGCCATGTTCTTCAAGGACCCTGGATCTGCTTGTCCTGGCACACACCCTGCGACTCATCAAGTCCGCCAACGTCCTTTCAGCATGTCTGTTCATGGAAGGAGATGCGCTGGGCTTCGACCTTCACGTCAAGAGTACTGACTGGTGCCTCACCTTGAAGGTCTAAGGCCTGAAGCAGACATGGACGGGCAGTTCACAGAAGCAGAGAGGTTCTTAGGTGCAGTCAACTCCCATCAGCCTCTCCTTCTGAAGACCAGACAACAAGCACAGCCCTACTCACAAGGAAAAGGAACCCTGGTCACTTCCTGGCGGTGATGTCACAGGTCTCGGACATTCCACGTATCCGAGAGATCAAGGCTGGGGAAGCTGAAGCCCTTCCGGGGAAGGGCCTCCTCCTTCTGCTGGAAGGAACATGACAGCGAATAGAGGAGCGAGGACCTTCTTATCTGTCTTCCTGCTGTGCTGCTGGCAAGACGTGCAGCCCTGGCCGAACAGAGAGCTTTCAGGTAGCGTCCCCGGGAGACTGGCAGGTAGAAAATCATAGGCACGAATCAGGCAGGCGGTGTGTTCCTCTGCCATTGTTTGAAAGGGCCCCCTTCTAAGCTCTAGGTGTTGAAATAATGACGCCAGTAAGAGCTGCGATCTTTATGGTAACTGAGCCATGAGGACCCTGCCCGGTAACCTGGATTAAGGCCTTCATATAAAAGGTGTGTGTAGCACTGGACTGGTTTGCCTGGCCACGCCCTGCCATGAACATGCAGCAGTGTAGCACTGTTCTGAAGCAAGAGAGCAGCCCTCACCAGACAACCATACTTGCCTGTGAGGAATAAAATCTATGGACTTTGTAATGACACAGCCTCAGGTCTTTTATTGTAAGAGCACAAACGGACTAAGGCATCCTCCTTCCTGCCTAGGCAGATTTACCATCGGACCAGTTCCCTGAGGAACGAAGGAGAATCAAAGTTTCTGTCTATGACGTCCTTGGAAATTCTGCGAGTCTCCGGAAGAGTTGTTATACTGTGTGTTTTAATTTCCGTTAGCTTGCAGAAATATTCTACCTTACCTAAAAGTAAAGGAGGGCTGCCGGGAACCTCGGGTGGGTGGGCGCTTCTGAATTTAAGTGGCTGTGCGTGCACACTTTGCTGGCTGATTTGCTTTGGGCATCACTGGGCATCTTTTGTCAACCTCCTCTCTATTTCTAGAGACAGGATCTCAAAATCCGACCCAGAGCTCAGTGACTGGTTAAACTGTCTGGTGAGGCAGCTCCAGGATCCATCTGTCTCTGTCCTCACACCACCACGCCCGGACTTTACACGGGTGCTAAGGGCATAAACTCAAGTTCTCATGAATGCATGCAGGCGCTCTGCTGACAGTCACACCCGCAGCCCCAGGGATTTTTTAAGTGGTAACTTTAAAGTTATTTTTCAACTGGTCTTCATTCTGCACATTCATCCCGCATAGCTAATTCCGCACAACACAGAGACAGTTTCGTAGACGTATGTAACATGTGCTAAACACATTCTTTCCCATGTCTTTCTACCTTGCTGTCTCTGCCCTTCCACAGCCCTGAAGAAACACCATAACCAAGGCAGCTTGTAAAAGGAAGCATCTAATTTGGTGCTCGAAGTTCCAAAGGGTTAGAGTACGTGGTCATTGTGGCGGGGAGCGGGGAGCGGCTGAAGTAGTAGCTAAGAGCTTATATCCAAGTAGGAGACAGACAGAGAGAGAGAGAGAGAGAGAGAGAGAGAGAGAGAGAGAGAGAGAGAGAGAGAGAGCGCTAACCAGGGATGGCTGGGCTTTTGAAAACCTCAAAGCCCACCCTCCGTGACAAGGCCACCCTTCCTAATCTTTCCCAAACAGTTCCACCAACTGGGGACCGAGCATACATGAATGAGTCCATGGGGCCATTTTCTCTCCAATCACTCCCGCCTTCCATTCCCCCCTTCATTCTCCCGTCAATCTTGCTTTACCTTCATGTCGTATACACATACGCTGCGATTACGTTTCAGAAATCGGATTCATTTCTTTACTGTTGTCATCTTCTGATGTGTCTCCTTCCTGCAAGTGGCACAATGTCGTTGTTCATTATGGCTGGAGAAGACTCAATCATGTATACACGGCATATCTTCCTCGCCCATTCCTCTGCCCTCTAAGTTGGCTCCATAGCTGGGGTACTGTAAGCAGCTTCAGTCAGCTCCGTCGGGTGTGATCTGAGGTCCATCCAGGAACTGTTTCTCGCAGGCTCTTGTTTGAGTTCTTTGAGGAACCTCCGTCCTACACTCCACGGTGAGTGGACTGGTTCACATTCTCGCCAGCAGTGAACAGGGCCCCTCTGTCTCTCAGGCACTTGCCTGGTCCCCAGAAGCTGCCACTCGCCTGTGATCTCGGTGTACTTTTAATTTGCACTTCTCTGATGGTTTGCGAGGACAAACGTCTTTCATGTTTAATAATCATACCTCTTATTTTGAGAGTTTTCTGTTCATTTCATCGTCTACCTTTATTGGGATATTCGATTTCTTGATTCAATTTTTAATTCTGTACACCCTAACTACTAGCTCTCTGACAGGTGCAGTAAGAATTTTGGTATCTTTAGAAAACACCGGAATAGGAATGTGCTTTCATTTTAATCCCAGGTATGGGGTGTGGAGAGGCTTCAGACCGTCTGGAGCAGGCGAGTGTGATCTGCCTCATGCTCTCGCAGAGGCCTGATTATGCCAGCTACAGATAGTTCCTGTGATTGTGTCTGGAATTCTGGGGACTCTCCAGAAGGCCCCTGAGGAGTAGGGAGGGCTGTTGGTGGTGGGTGGGTGGGTGGTTCCTGTTGGTCAAGCTCTATTAAGTAATCATGTACAAAAAAGAAAGAAGAAACTATATATCCTTACAGAGAAGATCAAACTTCCCCCAAGTAACTCAACATCCCTAATCAGCAGGAAGTAGTCTAACATAACATTGCCCCTTTCCTTTCTATCCTTTTTTTCCCTCTCTCTATCTAGAGTTAGGGGGTTGAAAGGGTGGAGAAGGGTGGGGAAAAAAAAGAACCCTCCACGTAACTAACACTGGCTACAGACAGGTGTTAGCTAAGACTCTTGCCTACCCTGTAGGATATCTCTTCATTTCATTGGCTGTGACTGTCTGTGCAGCTCTATAATTCCACCATAAACTCCTTGCCTATGCTTATAATTTGAAGCACTTACCTGACTTTTTTTTTTTTTGTCTAACATTTCAAGTCTTCACACTGAACCAACTGAAGACAGCCATGAGCCTATAAGGTTGAGATGAAACTTTAATTTACATATAGATGTCAAGTTTCTCTACCATCATTCGTTGAAAATATTGTCTTTTCTACAATTAATATTTTCAACACCTTTGTAGAAACTGAGGCAGCTGCAGTTGCATTAGTGTGTCTAGACTCTCTATTCTAGTCCATTATGTGCACTGACTGCTCTTTCAGAGGACCTGCGTTCAATTCCCAGCACCCACATGATGGCTCACAACCATCTGTAATGGGATCGGATGCCCTCTTGTGGTGAGTCTCAAGACAGCTACAATGTACTCACATACATAAAATAAATAATTCTTTTTTAAAAAAGAGAGAGAATCATAGCCTCGATTGCTGCTGCCGCTGCTGCTGCTGGCAGGGTGCACCTTTAGTCAAATCCCAGCACTCAGGAGGGAGAAGCAGGTAGATGGCTGAGTTCAAGACCTCTACAGAGAAAGTTCCAGGACAGCCAAGGCTCCACGGGGAAACCTTATCTTGGAAAACCAAACCCACCCCCACAAAAAGAATCACAGCCTCTTCTGATGCACTGTGGAAACTTTAGCCACAATTTTAAACCTGATACACTCCTTTTATTGCCAAATTTCTTTTTTTTTTTTTTATGTTTCTGTTTCTCTATTATTTTCATGAAGATCCAGCTAAGTGCAATAATCAGGGGCCACAGCCTGAATACTCTGCTGTCTGGAGATTATCTCTGCCAAATCTACTAGTCCACTAACTTTAAACTGACCCTCCCCGAAGTTCTCAAGAATGCAACCATGTTCCTTGTCAGAACATGTGGTGAGTGGTCTCGAGCTGGTAGAATGCTTGTTTTCCCTAAAACCTCACGAACCAGGACTCCACTGCCCAGGCTTTTCTAAGCATTGTTATATTCCAAGCTTCCGCCAGAACAGTGCATCAAGCTCTGCTTAAGATATCGGAGGGCAGGGCTGGAGAGATGGCTCAGCAGTTAAGAGCACTGGCTGCTCTTCCAGAGGTCCTGAGTTCAATGCCCAACAACCACATGGTGGCTTAACCATCTGTAATGAGATATGATGCCCTCTTCTGGGGTGTCTGAGGACAGCTACAGTGTATTACTCATATACATAAAATAAATAAACGATTCTTAGGAAAAAGAGTGGGGTAAAAGATAACAAAGGGCTTTTCTAGACCAACGTTCCAATTTTTTTGTGCATTCTTTCCGCAAAGAACTAGGTGGTCAGGCTTAACACAGCAATGGCCCTGCTTACCGGTACAAATACTGTCAGCTACTTGCTGTTAAGGGTGTATTTTGCCTCACAGTTCAAGGAGACAGTCAAGACAGCAGGAAACTGGGCTGCGTCTCCGTGTGTCTAAGGGATGAGGGCAGTGCTCAGCCCGCTTTCTGCCTTTCCTTCAGTCTAGAACCCTGCTCTAGGCAATGGTGTGCTCTCGGGGCCGCTCCTCCCACCTCCACTACCCTGATCCAGAGAACCTCTCATAGCAATGCTCAGAGTCTTGTCTCTTGGCGGATGCTGGATCCCACCTGGCTGGCAATCAGTATTAACCACCACAGCAGGATAGACGTTTTCACAATGCCAGTTCTTCCAGTGTATGGACTTAGAGGTCTCTCCATGTGCTAGCATGTTCTGATTCCTTCTCCTGTGTCTTCAAACTTTTTATTGTACACCTTTCCCTTTAAATTTACTCCAAAGTGTGTTTCTGAGGCAACTGTAAGTGGGGTTGTTGTCTCCCTCAGCTGTGGGTCAGTGTTCTGCTGGAAGGATACTGAGGTCCGCAGGTCCGTTTCACACCCTGCACTCTGTGGAAAGGCTCTTCTCATGGACCCCTGAAATGTGAGTGTCTCCATGTACAACCATATTGTCTGCAGATGGGGTCCTCTCACATGGACAACCGTAACGTCTGCAGATGGGGTCCTCTCACATGGACAACCGTACCCTCTGCAGATGGGGTCCTCTCGGATGGACAACCGTACCGTCTGCAGATGGGGCCCTCTCGGATGGACAACCGTACCGTCTGCAGATGGGGTCCTCTCGCATGGACAACCGTACCGTCTGCAGATGGGGTCTCAGGCCTCTTCCTTCCTTGTATGCATCTGCTATCTCTTTGTTTCACTGCTCTGCCTAAACCTTTCAACGCTATGCTGAATAAGAACGGGGACAGTGGGCACGTCATGGACACAGTCTTGCTCCTTACTTTAGTAAACATGCTTTTAGTTTTTTCACATTTAGTAGTAATGTTTACTGTTTGCTATACGCCCTTTCTTATGTTGTGATAAGATCCTTCAGCATTTTTACCATGTTGAATTCTGTAAAAAAGCCTTGCCTGCATCTATTGAGATAATCATGTGATTTGTCTTTAAGTCTACAAGATACTGAATTACAGTTATTAATCTTTATATATACATTTTTATATACCCAATCTTGCAGCTCTAGAATGAAGCCAGCATGACCATGGTAAATGACCTTTATGCTCTCTTCTTATTTTATGTAAGTGAGTACACTGTAGCTGTCTTCAGACACTCCAGAAGAGGGCATCAGATCCCATCATAGATGGTTGTGAGCTACCATGTGGTTGCTGGGATTTGAACTCAGGACCTCTGGAAGAGCAATCAGTGCTCTTAACTGCTGACCCATCTCTCCAGCCCCAACTTTCTTTTTTTTTTTTTTTTTTAATGTTCTCTTCTTAAAATCACTTTTCAGGTATTTTATTTAGAATTTTTACATTATGTTCATTAAGGGAATCAGTCTATAATTTTTTATTTTGTCTTTATGGGTTTTTTCTGTGTGTGTAAAGACAATAATTTCATATAAAATTCATAGTGTTCTTCCTTTTGTATTTTATGAAACACTCTGAAATGGCGGTATTGGTGCTCCTTTAAAGTCTCGGGCCAGCAAGATGGCTCAGTGAGCAGAGGTTCTGACACCAGGCTCGACGACCTAAATTCCATCCCTGGATCCCTGGATCCCACAAGGTAGCAGGGGAGAACAGATTCCTAAGAGTTGTCCTCTCACCTCCACAGTGTACCATGGGACACACATGCTACACACACACACACACACACACACACACACACACACACACACGCATACTCATGCACACACATACTCATCCCCCCTCTCTCATATAGAAAGGGGGGTTATGCTGCAGTGAATAGACATATAAGGCAGAATACAACAAATTGTTTTTCTTTCTAGTTTTTCTTTCTTTATTTATTTTTTCTTTCTTTCTTTCTTTCTTATTTTTTCTTTCTTTCTTTCTTTCTTTCTTTCTTCATTCCTTCCTTCCTTCCTTTCTTTCTTTCTTTCTTTTGGTTTTTCAAGACAGGGTTTCTCTGTGTAGCCCTGGCTGTCCTGGAACTCACTCGGTAGACCAGGCTGGCCTTGAACTCAGAAATCCGCCTGCCTCTGCCTCCCAAGTGCTAGGATTACAGGCGTGCACCACCACACCCGGCATTTTTCTTTATTTTTAAAACTTCTTTTATATTCTATGGTATGAGATTCTACAGAAAGTCCTATGGCTACTAAGAAGAATATATGTATTCTGCAGTTCGGAGTTCGGATGTCATGTTCTGTAGCGATCTTCTAAATCCATTTGATCTACATTTACTGCAAAGTAGCAGTGAAAGCAGGATGCTAATGTCGCTCACCCCCGAGGGACATCACTGGTGTCTGCGCCAATCCGATCTTTAAACGGAGAGTGTTGTTTTATGAAGCTGGATGCCCCGTGGCCATTGTGCATGTGTTTAGAACTGTCGTGTTCTCGCCATACACTGATCCCTGCGTCGGGAAGAAGCGGCGCATCGCTTGTACACTGGTTTGAATTCTATTTTGTCAGACATCAGAAGACCAAGCCCTGCTTGATCTCTCCTCCAGTCCCTTCTCGATCCTTTCATACTAAGGTCGGATCTGCCTTTGGTAGACATGTTTCTTGGAGGCAAAACATAAATGAATCCTGCCTTTTAATCCAAACTGCCAGTCTGTGTCTTTTGATTGAAGAATGGATACCATTAATGTTCAGAGTCATTATTGAAAGGTTTTGTGATGATTGGTTACCACTGATTGTCAACCTGAGAGCATTTAGAATCACCCAGGAGACCGAGCCTTGAGTCATTACTGAGAGCGCAGGACTCTCTCTGCACTGCACCATGGTGCAAGCCACTTCTGCTGAGAAGGGAGAGATCCCCAAATTTCGTCAGTGACTCAAGCCAAACTCTGCCCCAACATCATTGTCTTTGCTCTTTACCTTTGGTGGTTTAACTGTAATAGGTGGTAGACAGTTCAATTTTGACCAAGTCTATCTGTGGCTCTAATGCAATTTTTTGCCCGTATGTCTATATTTTCACGAGGACTTTGCTATTTTTTTTTTTAACTGAATAGCTTCTCAGTCATTTACTCTGTACTTTTCCCCCATCTATTTTGATTATGGGTTCATTTAATCTTTTGTTTTGGTGTTCGCTTTTTTTTTTTCTTACAAGATAGGGTTTCTCTGTATAACCCTGGCTGTCCTGTAGACCAGGCTAGCCTCGAACTCAGAAATCCACCTGCCTCTGCCTCCCAAGTGCTGGGATTAAAGACATGAGCCACCACTGCTCGGCTGGTATTGCTTTTTTGTTATTAGTAGTTGTTTGAATAAGAGTGGTTCACATAGGGGCTGGAGAGATGGCTCAGCGTTTAAGAGCACTGTCTGTACTTCCAGAGGTCCTGAGTTCAATGCCCAGCAATCACATGGTGGCTCACAACCGTCTGTAATGGGATCTGGTGTACTCTTCTGGCCTGGAGGCATATATGCAGGCAGAAGACTGTATACATAATAAAGAAATAAATCTTTAAAAAAATAAGAATGGTTCGCATAGGCTCATATATTTAAATGCTTAGTCATCAGAGAGTGGCACTATGTATGAAGGATTAAGTGTGGCCCTGTTGGGGATTGTCACTGGGGGTGATGTGTGAGGTTTAGCCAGGCCCAGTGTTGTCTTCCTCATGCCTGCAGATCAGGATGTGGCTCTCAACTACTTCTCCAGCACCGTGCCTGCTATGTGTGACACCATGTTCCCAGTCATGACGACAGTGGACACAGCCTCTGAGATTAGCAGCAGGCCCCCAGTTTAATGCTTTCTGAAGAGTCGGTGACTTCATAGCAATCAAATAGTGACTAAGACATTTTTGTTTTGTTTTTTTTTTACATAGGATCTTACTATGTAGCCTTGGGTGGCCCACAGCTTGCTATATAGACCAGGCTGGCCACTAACATACAGAGATCAGCCTACCTCTGCTTCTGAAGTGCTGGGATCGATGGCAAGGACCACCACACCCAGCTTAACTGTTGATTTTGTATGTTCTGTTTATTCTGCCTTTTTTTCTTCATTAGATTTCTTAGTGTGATTACCCATCAGCCTTGGCTTTGAGCCCCTGAGAGTCTCTTTTGCTTGGTCTAGTGTATTTTGTGACATTTTTCTACCGTGTTCTTGCATGACTTTCTGGGTGTTTCTTTCCCAAGTATCCAATCTGTTTCTTTCTCAGAATCTCCATCTCCTTGCTGGAATACTCTTATGTCCAACGTTGTCTTCTGTCAGCTACTAATTTCAGCCCTTTTGAATTTAAGCTCATTTTAGAAATCATTCTTTGTCATTTCATCATCTAGATATCTTTAGAGCTGGTCACTGGAGAGTCAGGAGATTTGGAGGAGTCATATCACCCTCGGTTCTCAAGTATCTTGTGTCCCTGTGTTGACATCTGGGCACCTGTTGGGCCGGATATTTGTCACACTGATATACATGGACCTTCTCAGTGAGAAGCCTACTCTTTTTTGAATAATATTTTATATTCTTTCAAAGTTCCACACAGCATGTACAAACCACTCTTCCATCACAACCTCCTTCCCACCCCACCCATACCCCACCCCTAACTCCAACTCTACTTGCTGTTGCTTATACAGGAGTCTGTAGTGATCTGCTGGGCACGAGCAACCTACCAGTGGCCACATTCTCAAAAGATGACTTCCCATCTCTCTCAGCAGCCATTTACTGTGGGACACAGGGCTTCGCTGTCCAGGCTGAAGTCTTGACTAGCTCAATCCTGTGCCTGTGACCACGGCGAGCAGTCTGCTCTTGGCGCAGTTTGGAATCTTGGTCTCTTAGATGCCTTTCACGGGCCTATGGAACTTCACGGTTACATTCCTGTGTGGCTTTGGCTGTGATGGATGGGCTTTGACACAATCCATCTTTTCTTGTTGGTAAGGCTCATAAGAGTGCTGTCACTCCAGTCGTTCAGAAAAGTATAATGCCATCAGCAGAAGGCATGGCATACACCGCGTGTGGTGGTTACTCCTCCAGTCTCTCCTACAGTGTATGAGCTCGCAGGACATGAGGTCTACCTACACTGAGGTCTTTACAGGTTCAGGTCCAGAGTCTCTGTGTTGTCAGTTCCTGCTACTGCTATGACATGACTGTGTAGGCATGGCCACTCCGCCCTCTATGGTTACGCATACTTGGGTTATGTTGACTGGGACTTTTCCTTCTCCTATTCCGTAAGTTAAAGAATCCAAGCCGGGCAGTGGTGGCGCATGCCTTTAATCCCAGCACTTGGGAGGCAGAGGCAGGTGGATTTCTGAGTTCAAGGCCAGCCTGGTCTACAAAGTGAGTTCCAGGACAGCCAGAGCTACACAGAGAAACCCTGTCTCAAAAAAAAAAAAAAAAAAAAAAAGAATCCATCCATGTATGACCGTGGCTGGGTCTACCTTTTTCTTAAAGGAATATAATATGGGTCATTTAGATAGCAAAGCGTTATATGTCGGAGGGTGTCAGAAGGATCCAGAATGGGTACAGGATGCTTGTCCTCACAACTGTTTCCGACAGCCTCACTTGTCACCTCTGTGCACAACACTTGACTAGGCCTGAAAATTCCTTGACTAGCTTGGTTAAGGGTTTGCTCTCAATGATTTCTAGCCATTTTCTCCCAAGACCTGGTCAAAACTGGGATGCATTCACCATCTTCTCTAGCTTGAAATCTCACTGAATCCCTGTGTTACCCTCAGGATCTTTTTTTTTTTTTTTTGAGACAGGGTTTCTCTGTGTCACCCTGGCTGTCCTGGAACTCACTCGGTAGACCAGGCTGGCCTTGAACTCAGAAATCCGCCTGCCTCTGCCTCCCAAGTGCTGGGATTAAAGGCGTGCGCCACCACCACCGGGCCCAGGATCTTTATCTTTGTTTGGTTTTTTGTTTTTTTTTTTTAAGACAGGGTCTCTCTGTGTAGCTCCAGCTGTCCTGGAACTCACTCTGTAGACCAGGCTGGCCTCGAACTCAGAAATCCACCTCCCAAGTGCTGGGACTAAAGGTGTGTGCCACCACTGCCCGGTAGGATCTTTATCAGTTTGAGAATGGTCACCACGAGGTCTAGCCTGGGCTAAGTAGCACACACCTTTAATCCCTGCACTCCAGAGGCAGAGGCAGGCAGATCTCTGTGAGTTTAAGCTCCAGGATATCGAGAGCTTTGTAGAGAAACCCTGTCTCAAAAATAAAAGAGAAAAGAAAAGGAGAATAAAAGGAGATAAAGAAGGAAGGAAGGGAGGAAGGGAGGGAGGGGGGAGAGAGGAAGGGAGGGAAGAAGGAAGGAAGGAAGGAAGGAAGGAAAACAAACCCTATAGAGATCTGGCTGTACCATCTTTGACTCTCAAGGTCTCCCTAGCTTGAGATTTGGTCATAGCCTGGGGGAAAGTTGTGACTACAAGTGTGAGTGGTTTCCTCATGGGGAGGTGCTGTCCACTTAGGATAGCAGTTGGTGTGAGCCTTGTGATGTTCACTCAATTAACCACAGTGAACTCAGAATGCAACAGTCAACTTCCTGAAGCCAGATGTGCTGATGTGGTCACTGATTGGACGGATGAGTGTCCTGACCTTGCGGGTGTGCGCTGTCTGGAAGCTGTGACTCTCCTGAGGAGGTGGCAACAGGAAAAGTACGGCGAAGCAGCTACACTTGACAATGCAAATGAACAGTCACAGGCGACACAAGCATACACACCACGCATGTGCACGCGGCTGACTTGCACAATGCTCCCATTGTGATTACGGGACAGACACGGGATGAAAGGAATATTTTTAACAAAGTGCTGGCGCTGCGCAGCTGTACCCATTCGTAATGATCCATTAATGTCTCACGCAAAGGGAAACTGTACTGTGTTTGTTTGGTTTACCAAGGTCAGCACACTGAGAAGCAATTGTCATCACCGCCACAGACCTCCTTACATATTTCCCATTGTTCTGAGCCGTGCAGATGAGCACATTGGGATGCAGATTGTCCATCATTAGAGCCTCGGAGAACAGCTTTGTCATGGGTTTAGCTGCAACTTTAGTTCTCCCAGACAGAGCTCGGTGCCTCAGAAGGGAAGGTGTGGTGGCCCTGCTTGCCATCTTGGGGGTCCCAGGACCTGGGAGCCAGAAGAAGAGGCCAACCTTGAGCTCAAACTAAGAGATGGGCCAGATCGAGAGACACCACAGTTCCTCATAAAGAGAGGTCATGTCAGAAGGAAGGGGTAGTGGTGGATGCTACAGAGAAGAAACCTGTCCTCAGAATTCCCATGGTGTCCAGATATAGCTAAACCCCATACATCACAGATAAGAGCCCTGGGCACTGGAGACAATAGCCACCCAGAACACCTGAACACACTCATCAGAGACTCTTCTCCTTCTCCTTCTCCTTCTCCTTCTCCTTCTCCTTCTCCTTCTCCTTCTCCTTCTCCTTCTCCTTCTCCTTCTCCTTCTCCTCCTCCTCCTCCTCCTCCTCCTCCTCCTCCTCCTCCTCCTCCTCCTCCTCCTCTTCTTTGTTTTGTTTTTTGTTTTTTTGGTTTTTCGAGACAGGGTTTCTCTGTATAACCCTAGCTGTCCTGAAACTCACTCTATAGACCAGGCTGGCCTCGAATTCAGAAATCCGCCTGCCTCTGCCTCCCAAGTGCTGGGATTACAGGCGTGTGCCACCACACCTGGCTTCTTCTTCTTCTAGATTTATTTATTTTATTTATATGAGTACATTGTCGCTGTCTTCAGACACCCCAGAAGAGGGCATCAGACCTCATTACAGATGGTTGTGAGCCACCATGTGGTTGCTGGGAATTGAACTCAGAACCTCTGGTAAAGCAGACGGTGTTCTTAACCACTAAGTCATCTCTCTAGCCCAAGACTCCCCTTCATACCTTCAGAGAGATCACCCTGGAGGGCTCTCTCTGCTCATTCTGGAGGAGTGAGGTGACCAGTCTCTGGTCTACCACACACAGACCCTCAGGTATCATAAGTGAATGTGCAGAGCCACCCAGGGCTCTCAGAGAAACACACATCTGAAGTGTCTTCACACAGAACAAACAAGTATTTGGGTGATATGGGAAGCCTTAGTGTCACCAGCCATGCAGGAGGCAAATCGAAGCTTCCTACAAACAAAGCATGTGGCCCTCTTCCTTCTTTTGTCCCTGTGATAGAGCTGGGTTTTCCCTGAGCACAGACACTGTCTTACCATCCTTGAGGGTGACTCCAGTGACCAGGAGGGCGGGTTCTACTCAGGGTGCCAGGGGAAATCCTGGTTTCCTGCTCCACGGGTAGCGCCTTTCCCATCTTCCACATGAGAAGCTCAAGTCCCAGAGGGCTTTCCTCAGCACCCAGGGGAAGGAGCGGCGCCCCACGCCGGGTCCTCTCTGTACAGTAGAATAGGGCTGTCTCTCACAACTATCCGTTCACAGAGAGGTGGGTGAAAAAAATCAATCAATGCTGTGAGACTATAGGATTGTTTTTTAATTTGTTTTGTTTCCTATCAGATTCAAGTGATAAGCAATGGCCAAACTTAGAAACTCTGGATGATGATATAGCTACAGTGTTTGGTAAGGACTCTCCAGGCGGAGCACCTGGTCCGTGGTGAGGGAGGGGGTGGCACTCCCCAAGCCTTTTCCAGTCAGGTGTCAGTCACAGATACTGTGGGAACTGATTTGGTTTGAGGTCAGAACCTCATCCGTCCCGGGCACAGCTTTAGTGCTGACTAAATTCCTGAAGTCATAGAAAAACCATCAGAACCAAATCACACCTGGAGCTTTGCCCCTCAACGTGGTGTCCAGAGACCGCCAGTCTGTCTGTCACCCAGAGACTTGTTTCAAACACCCTGCATCAAGCTCTGCTCAAGCCTTCCACCTCAGAACCCACGTTTAGCTGGACACACTGACTCAGTACATGTACAACTGAGAGGCCTGAGGCCAAGGAAGAGGGCCTCAGCCTCGGGAGCAGGCAAGCAGTCCCTAGGGGCAAGGACATGGCCTCTCCCCAGGGTTTCGGCTTTTGTGGCCTCACCTTAGGGTTTCCAACAAAACTCTGGTAAGGGCTCAGAGCACAGCAGGATTAGGCCCATTGGTCCGACCCACACTGTCCCTCAGAGGCAGAGTGCAGACTGCAGTCTGTAGGCTAAGTTCTCTGGTAGCCATATTCCAGAGCACCCGAGAGCACGCCAGCACGTAAGCGGTGTAAAGTGACGCATGTGGTAGTCGGTCTTTAGCACCAAATCTACAAAGTCCATTGTGTACATCCCACCCAGGGGCCAGTCCTGTCCAGACCAGCTATTCCCCTCTGTGTCCCATGTCCCCACCCAGGGCCACCCTCACTTTACACTTGGTAAAGTAAAGCCGCAGGAGCTTCCTGAGCAGAGTCTGACTTGCAGCTTAAGACCCTGGGGCATTTGCCTGCCCATGGTCACCAGTCAAACGGGGTCAGGAGTAGACTAAGGGAGGGCAGGGCTGAGTGTGAAGCTGCTCTCACAGCTGAGCCTCTTCAGGAAGGTTGTGATGGGACTGTCAGGTGACCGAGGCCCTTCCCATAAGAGTCCTCTTCCAGGAAGGTCAGGTCTGCTTGTTCCGGAGTCTGGGCTGGGGACTCCTTGTGGACAGCCTGACTTATGGCTGATCTCATCAAGAGTGAATGAATGCCTCCCAGTCC
Organism: Apodemus agrarius; assembly: GCA_964023405.1. Taxonomy (NCBI): domain Eukaryota; kingdom Metazoa; phylum Chordata; class Mammalia; order Rodentia; family Muridae; genus Apodemus; species Apodemus agrarius. The sequence goes on along the minus strand of OZ030023.1, from coordinate 7,215,128 downwards.
ACCTATCCTACCCCATCTACCCTCCTAAGCTACTACTGTGTCACATACAGCAGGGCCTACTTCCCACCATGCAGGTGGCCTCATCTTCTGACACCGAGATGAGCGGGTCACACACAAGCTCAAGGTAGCTTCTGAGCCCTGTCCCAGGATGGCCATCGTGCTACAGAGATGGGGCAATTTCCAGCTGTTGCTAATTTAGCTCCCACTATGACACCCACACAGTGTGGGGTGCCATAGGCCTCACAAGCACCCCATTTTATAGAAGGTAACACTGAGGGTCAGAGACAAGGAGACATTCATCCTTTCTCAAATCTGAGTTAGAAGAAAGCCAGAATGAGAGCTGGAATTGGTTGGCTACAAAGTCCAGGACTCATGTAAGAGACTTCCGGGGAAAGGAAATAAGAGAAGAAAGGCTGGATATGGTGGCATGTACACGCTTTAATCCCAGCATTTGGTGGCAGGGGCAGGCAGATCTCTGAGATCAATGCAAGACTGGGCTGTCTAGTGAGTTCCAGGCTATCCAGAGTTAAACTATGCAGACGCTATACAGTGTCTCAAAAGAAAAGCTGAAGCTGTTTAAAAAACAAGAAAAGTTGTTCTGCCAGTTGCTTAGGGCAGAGTCAGAACAGAATGATAATGGACAGGAAGGTGGACCATGATCAGGGCTGGGGCTAGGATTTGGAATTGTGACTTGGAAGGGTGTGATAGATTTTCCTCACTGTGGCAAAATGCCAGGGGTAACCACTTATAAAGATCGAAGGTTTATCTGGGATCAGTTTTGGAGTTTCCAGTCCTTGTTTGGTTGGCTAAGTTGCTTTGAGCAACTGGTCACATGTCACGATGTGAGTGTGTGGTAGTATAAAATATTTACTTCATGGCCAGGAAGCAAGAGAGAGTTAGGGCACCAGGATCCCACCACCTCCCTTGTAGATACCCCCAATCACGTAAGGCCTCCACTAGACCCCATCTCTCATCCCGCAATAGCACCACTGAGGAATCGAGCCTTCTAAGACATGGGCATCAAGGGACCTTCAACATCTGGATCACAAGGGTGCCCAGACGATACTCCAATGATCCTAATCTTCCTGAACTAGGGAGGCAGCAGTGTGGACAACAGCCACAGATAAATTACCCAGAGTAAGGCCACTGTCCACAAGTTACTTGAGCTTTCTAATCACGGTATTGACAGACTACCTGAAGTTCAAATTCCTCACAGAACGCCGACCCTGCATCATTGGCTCTACACCATGTTCTGTGCTTTTTCCAAGATGAAATTCTAGTCCGGGAGATCCTGGAGCCAGGGAAAGCACCGTATTTTGAAAATCGAAGCCCATCAACAACTTCACAACAAAAAACAACAAAGGAAAAAAGCAAGTATACCCTTTCACCCCTCAATTGCCAAGTCTCTCTAGACCTGTAGTGTGGAATACAGGACCCTGTTTCATGAGCACTCAGGAGATCCAGCCATCTCTGGGCAGGAGCAAGTGAACACACAGAGAAGCCAAGTCCGAGGCCACTGCTCCAGCCTTCCCGAGGTGGAGGGAGTCGCCTCAAGGCAGGAGAGGCTTGCTTCCCTCTGGGGTGATCACTGAGTTCTATTCATACATGTTCTTAGGCCCAGGATAAGAATAAGGTTCAGTCACTGCAGGAACACAGAATGAGCCAGATCACTATTAACACACACCATCTGTTGTATTCACCTATGGCTTCTAAGGGAAGCCCCTCTGTTATACCATGTGACCAAGGTCCAGCATATAATGTGCCTAAAGCTAAGGAGAACAGGGGCCAGAGGCAAAGCACATACTTTGCACAGCACAGCTCTACACTGAGAGACTGTGCAAGCAGATGGGACAGCACAGGGCATGGAGGGTGTGACTGACAGTGGAAAGAGAGGATCTTGGGGAAATGCACTCAGAGGCAGGAGGGCTCAACACTTCCTCTGAGAGTTTTGTGCAGATGTGATTAGATCGTAAGGTTTGACCAACCTGTAGCTTCCTAGTCCCAAACCACCAGGCTCAAGGTAGTTGGATGACACCCAATTTAAAGATTTAACTTTCCAGCACACAATTTCAACTAGAACGTAAGCCCTGTGCCCTCATCCTTCCAGCCCAGTGTTGAAAAATAGGGTTCGGGTTAAAAATGTGTACACTCATGTAATAGGAAATACCCTTCCCTGTTTCTTTCAATGTTTTTCCTCGAAGAAGTCCACATGAACGAATCCACAGCTTCTAAGAGACATCAGAAGCAATCACCTTCTGGGACCATGAGTACCCTTTCCTTTGATGGTAAATATAACCCCACAATCACCTTCTTGGCTGCAGAACCTCTCTCTTAGGGTTTTCATTGCTGTGAAAAGACACCATGACCAAGGTAACACTTATAAAGTAAAACATTTAATTGGGGGGCTGGCTTACAGTTTCAGGGGTTCAGTCCTTTATCATCAGGGCAGGAGGCATGGCGGCATTCAGACTGACATGGTGCTGGAGGAGGAACTGAGAGTTCTACATCTCCATCTGAAGACAGCAGAGGGAGGCTGACTTCCATACTGAGCAGAGTTTGAGCATAGGAGACAAAGCCTGTCCGCACAGTGACACACTTCCTCCAACAAAGCCACACCCACTCCAACAAGGCCACATCTCCTAATAGTGCCAGTCCCTATGGACCAAGCATTCTAACACACGAGTCTATGGAGGCCGTTCCTATTTGGGCCACCACAGAGCCTAAGTGGGGGCCTCAGCCAGCCAGGGGCAGTTCTACCTGGGGCAGGGCAGAGATCCTGCTGCGGAGTCTGTGGCTGCCTCACCTGGTTAGGTAGATCTCCTACTATGACCCAAGCCCTAGGATGTCTCCGGTGTCTAGTCCAACATTGGAGCTCAGCATCCCACAGCTCCCAAGACCTGTCCTAGGCCTGCCTCTGCATAATCCAGAACTGGGTAGACCAGAAGAAATGTCTTCTTGTGGAGTAGGTAGTTACCAGGAGGGAACACAGGCTGAGTCCTCTCCCAGACTTCTGAGTCTCAATAGACTAGACTAGACTGGACAGAGCAGGACAGCTAGAGTGCCCCTCAGGCAGGTAGGAATTGGGGGAAAAGCCTCCTTCCATCATGAGTCTCCTACCATTGACAGGGACGAGACACAGCAATTTGCTCCAAAGAGTAGATATAACAAAGTATACGTGTAGCAAAGGATGTATAAGTCCAATGTCGGCAGAGTGAGCCCATGTGGGACCAGACCATGGCTTCAGGTATAGGAGAGGGAATAATATATTAACATGGTAGTGCTGGATGGCCCTGGGAACCTGCATTTCAATCTTGCATGGCTTCTCCGGCTGCTGAAGCTGGGAGTGAGCCAAAATGATGCATCCATGGCATAAGCAGAGTGCAGTTCTGTTTAAAATGACTCTCCTAACACCTCTGAGGTTGATCCACTCGTCAGTCTGATGACATTGCCGAGGGTGGTTCTAGAGCAATAGGTAAGGACCCTTCTGGTAGCTGCCGAGAGTCAGAGAGAGTGCAGGTAGATCGTACTGAAGAGACTTCCCTATACAAAGTGGCGGGCAAAAGCATACTAAGAGACAGAATAGCCTCAGAGGTGAGGAGAGCTGAGGCAACAACTGGGAAGGGAGAGGCGATCCTGAGGCACCGCCCAGGCACTCCAGCAGGCTACACCCCACAGGGACAATGTGCTTGCCCACTGGAGGCCAGCAAACATCCCAAGCTAGTCCAGTGTGTTGCCTGCATTGCTGCCCAGGCCTAAAGTCTGATCTATAGCCACCACATGAATTCCCTCTCCCTCAAGTCGTCCCTGAGCTACTGGGACCTGACAAGAGACTTATTCTGGCCCCTGGGCACACAGCACCCATTAGTACAGCTGAATCCCGCACTGAAATTGTGTGATTACTAATCACCAAGCAAAGACCAGCTTCTGTCTGAGTAAAAATGCATGAGTTATAACTTCATGACAGAGACGGAGGGACAGCAAGGTTAGGAGGAGACTTGGAGACCACTAGAGACTAGTGTGCAGCCCTAGTAATGTGACAATAGGGTATCCAGAAAAAGAAGGTGGGAAGCAGGGCCCATGAGCTGCATGGTGTAGAGCCCTACACAGGACCTGAACTAACTAGCCAGCATGAAAGAAAAGAAGGCCCGGCTCCCAGCAGCAGCAGTATGGGCAGAGTCCCTGAACAGCCCTGCCAGACTCCCTGCTGGGGATCCTTTGCCAACCGATGCTGTCAGTGACGAAGGCTGGGCGGGTCTGGGGGATGGAAGGCAGGCAGAGACCTCCATCCATTGTCACCACACTCAGAGGAAGGACTCAGATTGACAACATATAAACTGGGAGGAGGTTTAATTAGCAAACATCTCACACAGGACTGGAGAAATGGCACAGCCATTGAGAGCATTTGCTGCTCAAGGCCCCAAGTTCTCTTCCCAAAACCCATGTCAAGTAACTCACAGCTAGAGTAATGCCTTCTTCTGGCCGGCACAGGCACCTGCATGCATGTCTCTCTCTCTGTCTCTCTCTCTGTCTCTCTCTCTGTCTCTCTCTCTCTCTCTCTCTCTCTCTCTCTCTCACACACACACACACACACACACACACACACACACACGTAAAGTTAAGTACACCTTCAGGAGTGACGGCTAGCTTCAGACAGCAGCAGCACCTCATAGGCTTTGTACTAAACTGGGGACGTGACACAGGGTGACACAGGTTGCTTTGATCTGGAGATCTGACAAGAACTGCACTGCTGCTCTATCTTGTCAGGGTGCATTATTTCGGCACAAAGCTCATTCTGATGGATATGAATCCCACATCCTGAGTTTTTGCTCCTTTTCCTTTTTTTTAAGGATTTATTTGTTTATTTATTTATTTAATGTAAGTATTCAGACACACCAGAAGACGGCGTCAGATCTCTTTATGGATGGTTGTGAGCCACCATGTGGGTGCTGGGATTTGAACTCATGACCTTTGGAAGAGTAGTCAGTGCCTCTTACCCACTGAGCCATCTCTCCAGCCCCTTTGCTCCTCTTCCCGGATCAGTCCCAACTTCAGGTCCCTAGGGCACAGGGAAATTGGTGGTGGCCAGGCACTTCCTCTCCATGATCACATCACGGACTACACACAAAGTCCAAGTCTAGGCTCCAGGAAACCATTGAGAGTCGGTGTATCAAAGCAAAATGCAGCAGGCCAGCTTCAGCTTCGGCACGCAGGTCCTCTGCCGCCGGGCCCCTCCCGGGGAAAGGGAAAGACAAGACAAGCGAGTGAACACGGCTGTAAGTACTAGCGCACCCGGAGGCCCTGCACCCCAGTCTCCGGAACAGGCAAGCGGGCCAGGCCGACCTGCCCTTTGCGTGGATGGTCGTGGCCCCTGGGTGTCTGGGCAGGAGCAAAGCTGTCTGTCCTGCTCAGAGCTGCCTCGGATGCAACAGGTGTGTACTATGCTGAGCAGGAGCACCCACCTTTCCCCACACATGGCCACAGGGGAAGGGTCAAAGATGCCTATACTTGCAGGTATCCAGCACACAGCAGAGGCTCGTCCACTAGTGTTTCCTCGTTTTTGCAAGTGACGCTGTGCCCTCTGCCCAGAGCTGAGGACAGGGAGAACAGACAGGAGGTGAGATGTAGGCTTTGGAACCCTGATGTCAGCCTCAGCTGGGCCACACCCTTCCTAGTGTCAGCTTGATCTTCATGTGGACTTTTCTGGGCGTGCATCACGCAGCCAGGAGTGCATGCTGTGGTGAGCGTGTGCCAGCCTGCTAGAGAAGGCACGTTTTCCTGCCAGCTTCAGTGATGTCCAGTGGTGATGTTGATGCTCTACGCTCAGGGCTGAGGGTAGGGCAGGCGGGGAGCCAGCCCCATGACTGTCTGCTGCAGGAGTCATGAGGGGCAGAGAGCACCTATGGCTTTCGGCTTTGTGACAGAAGGCCCAGAGGAAAACAAGAGGTAGGTGACCCATGGGCTAACCTGCTCCTCCTCCCTGCTACACACACACACACACACACACACACTCTCTCTCTCTCTCTCTCTCTCTCTCTCACAAACCAGTGTCTCTGAGGCTCAGGACACCACAGTGTGTCTCTCTCTCTGGGAAGGGGATGAGAAGCTCTTGGCGCTCCCCTGTCAGAGACGGGACCATGAAGCTGTGGAGAGAGCAGGAAGGAGGCTGCAGAACACACTGTGGCCTCCACCACAGGCTGAGACGGCCCACGTAAACACGGATGCTTGCTTGCCGAGTGCTGCTGAGAGAGCAGAGGTCCGGCCTGCCTGCGGCAAGTGGGCTGCTGTATGCTCATGTGTTTGTGGGTGTCCTAGGAAACAAGATCAGGAAGGAACCTGGAAATCAGGAAAAAAAATCAGAAAAAAGGGGGACAGGTTAAAAAAGGAAAGAGAGACGCTTAAAATAGCTCCATTGTGACATTATTTTAAGCTAACAAAAAAACTTCACAAGTGTCACAAGTGTTTATTTCCCAGCACTTCCAAGGTCAATGGTGGTAATAATGGTGGGGCATTCACATTCGTGAAAGCTCTTAAATGACCCATGAAAACATTAACAACAGCAGAAACAAAGGAACGAGAAAATTCCAGCTCTCAGTTCATTGGAGACAGCTTATTCGGGAGCCAAACCCCAGGGAACATAGAGTCGCGTTATTCCAAATTCCAGGTCCAGACATGGCGACAGTTTCACTACGTTTTTATAGTAATGAAACAAAGTAAGTTATAAGTCAGGATGCTGTAAAAACACATTGCAAAAAACCAAGGCAGGCAGTTACAGCCAGGAAAGAAATCCCTGCTGTCGGCCTCGGATACGAGCTGACGCCATCCTTAGATTTCGGACTGGCAGAAGCTAAGGGACTGTTTATACATGCCAAGGAAGTTAGGCTGGACGGAATGGTTAGAGGCTGCCTACTCAGACTGTAATTGGACGTGCAACGAATGCTCTACCCTCTCCAGGGTCACTGCAGTCCTGACAATCAGCCTTGCAGAGGGTTCAATGCAAGGCAGTTTCCTCCTGGGAACTTCAGTTCACACCCACACAGTTTATGCAAACATCTCCACCTCTCTACTGTGGCTCTGGCTCCAGAGGCCATCAGGACTCCATCTGTCCACTGTCTCGGTATCCTCAGCATGGCTGCTTCCTCGTACACCATGTCTCTGATGACCTCAAAGAACACTGATCTGTTCCTCTGTGGAATGACTTTCGCTTTGGGTTCATGAGACTTTTCCTGCCTCCAGGAATTTAAAACATTCCATCTGGCCCTCCAGCATCATTTGCTTTATGGTGAATGAAAGTTTGACACAGCTATTTTAATTTCTTGTTTCTTCACGAATTTGTACTAAGCTCATTGCTCTCCTGGTGGCCACAGGGCAGCAGGCCACAGACATGAACACGGAACTTATGCTCACTCTATATGCTCACTCTGAGACCCACATGCCCTGGCTTCAAAAATCTTGCAGTAAAACAGTATTTGTGGCATCTATTCATTGTCCTTAACTTTCCCACAGACACGCAGAGAGAAACACTTTTTCAGCTAAGAAGCCTTGAAGCTCTGGAGAAAATGATTGACAAGATTCGAAGAGCTGTTGGTAAGCAAAGGCTATGGCATCCTCCCATGGGCTCAGGTCCTGGGCCAGGCAAGCAGAGAGGGATAATGAGACCCAGCAGATAACGGCACATGCTGCCAAGGCCTTCAGCCTGACTTCCACCCCTGGGACCCGCATGCTGGAAGGGGATAAATGAAAACCCAAGTTACACACATAGTGTTTAAAAGTGAGGAAGTGAGCTAGCGCCAGCACTGGTGGCTCTGCTTCCTGGGTGCAAACGAAGTCCTCCCGTTCTGCCTCCATGATGATGCCTCCCGCTCTGCCTCCATGATTTCCACCCATGACAACCCACCTGCTTGCACCTGATGTCACCCGAAGAGAGCATGAGTCGATCACACATGCCTCCTGAATCCCAAGCAGAACAGAGAGGAGTCAATGCCACTGATATGTGACAAGGGTCTGACACAGGCCGTTGTGGCGGCCAATGGTATAGTAATCATTACTCAAGAAAATCTCTCTCCTAACAGAACTTGCGCTCAAGAAAAAAAGGAAGTTCCAGAAAAGTAGAACCAGACAACTCCTGGAGAATCTAATCCAGCCCTAAGTACCAGGACTGGCAAGACGGACAAGCCACTGCCGCACATGGGGACAGAAGAGAGTGGAAGCAGCCGCCACCAACCTGTGTGAAGGAGAACTGTACTCAATGAGCACTAAGTAAAATTAGCATATTTAAATATTAAGTTATCAGATACAGCACGTTTATTTCTTTATTATTTTGTATTATTATTATTCAAAATGGGAAGAGACCTCTAGAATCGGAAGTCATGGGAGGGGTGGAACCCTAGTGCAGTGAAAATTCCTAGTAACATACTAGGACTCACAGTAATGGAAGATACAAAACCTGAACCATCCCTCTTCTGTAACCAGGAGTGCTGGCTAGTCTTACGTCAGCTTGACATACAAACTAGAGTTATCCAAGAGGGAACCTCAAGTGAGAAAAATGCTTCCATTAGATGAGCTGTAAGGCATTTTCTCAATTAGTTATCAAGGGTGGGAGGGCCCATTGTGGGTGGTACCATCCCTGAGCTGGTAGATCTGGGTTCTATAAGAAAGCAAGCTGAGCAAGCCAGGGGAAGCAAGCCAGTAAGGAACATCCCTCCACGGCCTCTGCATCAGCTCCTGCTTCCAGGTTCCTGCCCTGTTTTTGAGTCCCTGTCCTGACTTCTTTCAATGAACAGTGCTATGAAAGTGTAAGCCTGAGTTAAGCCCTTTCCTCCCCAACTTGCTTTTGGACATGGTGTCTTATCACACCAACAGAAACCCTAAGACACTAACTAGGCCAGGCTTCCAGTGGTGAGACTGGAACACCAACCCAGACAAAAGCCCTCAACCTACAATCCGTTCTGCCCATAAGATGTGCTGAAACAATGGTGGCACAGAATCGTGGGAACGGCCACCAATGACTGGCCTAAGGAGGCCAGAGCCATGAGAGGGAGCCCGTGCCAGCCAGACGCTGCCTGACTAATACAGGGTATCAGTGAGGGTTCTCTGGAGTCCTATGGAATGTCTCTCTACATTGAGGGAATTTATTGTGATGACTTACAGTCTGTAGGCCAACTGAACCAACAATGAGCAGCTGTGGATGTTAGTCCAAGGATCTAGTGGTTGCTCAGTCCCACCAGCTAGTTGTTTCAGCTGGTCTTCTGTAGAAGTAGGTTCCAGCGGATGTGCTGGCAAGTCAGTGCAAGCAGTCTCCTTATGTAGGCCTCCAGCAGAAGGTGTGGCCCAGATGGAAAAGACTTGCTTTGTCCCAGGCTGACCTTGAACTCCGATCTCCTTGCCTCAGTCTCCTGGGATTAAAGGTGTGTACAACATTGCCTGGACATCCTAGAAGCAGCTCTGGCAGCTGAGGAGAGCGGATGTAAAGACTCACAACCAAACAGTAAACAGAGCCTAGGTTGGAGGTCACTGCTGAGGGAGCCCGAGGAAGAGTGGATGGAGAAACTGTGGGAGCCAGAGGGTTGAGGACAACAGGAGAGCACAGCCCACAGAATCAGCTAAGCAGGCTGCATGCATGTTCACAAAGACCGAAGTGTCTGGTGGCCACAGAGCCTGCATGGGTCTGTGCTAGGTCCTCTGCATATATGTTATGGTGGGTAGACTTGGTGTTTTGGGGGTACTCCTGACAGTGGGAGTGGAAATGTCTGTCTTGGGTAGAGGGGAGGTATGAGGACTAGGAGGAGTGGAAGCTGTGGTCAGGAAGTGAAGAATAAGTTTTAGAATTTTTAAATATATTTTGACCATATTTCCCCATCACATCCTTCCGCATCCTCTCCACTGCCCTATGCCCTCACTGTAAGTTCTTTCTCAAAAAACAAACAAACCAAAAACCCAACAAAACCTAGAAAACAAAATACAACACCCAAAATAACAAAACAACGTGAAAGCCAACAAACTGTAACCAAATGAAAGAACAAAATAAATAAATAAATAAATAAATAAATAAATAAATCCATTATTTGTTGGCCAGCTACTCCTGAATGTGAGATCTGCCCTCAGTGGTTTGTCTACCCAGGGTCATGTCAGTGGAGAAAACAGGTTTTCCGTCTCCCAGCAGGTATAAATCAGTTTGTTGACCCTTACCCTAGTGGCTAGATATTCGCTCATTCATTTGTTCATTTAAAAAATATACAAAAATAAAATATAACTTAAAAAGAAAACTATCATCAAAGTTTGACAAGACAAACCAACAGAAGGAAAAGAGCCCAAGAGAAGGCACAGGAGTCAGACACCCACTCATTTGCACACTTGGGAATCACATAAAACATTAAACTGCAAACCATAATAAAGACATAGAGGACTTGGTGCCAACCATGCATGCTGCTTCGGTCTCTGAGTTCCTATGAGCTCTGCTCATGTTGACTTGGAGTTTTCCTGTTACCTTGGTGTGCTGCATCCTCTCTGGCTCTTACATTCCTTTCACATCCTCTTCTGTAGAGTTCCCTGAGTTCTGAGGGGAAAGATTTGATGGGGACGTGCCATGTAAGGCTGAGTGTAGTGTCTGTGGCTTTATGTTTGGTAACCGCCTGATGCGGGAGAAAGCTTCTCTGCCAATGGGAGAAAAGGTCTTCATCTACTAGTATAGCTACTAGTAGACTACCACTAGGAGTCGTTCTGTCACTACGTGTTATCTAGTCTCAGGTTCTTGGTCACCCAAGCAGTGTTAGGCATGGGTTCCACCCTGTGGGGTGGCGTCAGATAAGTTAGTTACTGGTTGGCCACTCCCACAACCTTTTGTGCTGTCGTTACCTTAGCAGGTTGTACCTCTTGTAGATAAAGGTTTTGTGGCTGGCTTGTAGTTTGCGTTTCTCTTTTAAAGGTGTGCAGAGTACTATCCTGTACCAAAGATGTTGGAACATGGGGCTGAAGGCTCTGTTGGCAGCAGCTGGACCTCCCCATGTTCCAGGAGTTGGCAGGCGTACACTTCTTTCAGCAAGGAGGCCTTGCTGTCAGATTATGGAGAACAAAATATAGTCTTGGCAACAGGATGGGTTGTTTGAAAATTTTTGTGGGGCCCCTTTGGCCAATCCCAGTCCTAGGAACTTCATTTGGTGATAAGAGATGAGCAGTTGGGGCTGTCTCTCCCATTGCTTGGCAATTTCGTTTAGATCACCTTCATATATATTTTTAAGAGATTTCTACTGTATTAGGTTTCCCATACTACCCCAGAAAGGCCCCTGGATTTTAGCTGTCTCCCCATATTTCCTCCCAATACCCCCTCCCTTCCCCATTCCTACCTGATCATCCCATGCCACATACCTCCTAATCACCCATTAATATCTAGTATTGCCCATTCCTAATGACGCCTGTCTCTTCTCTTAGGCCCCTTACTTTCTGTGCACCCTCTGGTGCGATCGAGTGTAGCACTGTTGTGGGAGACATTACTGCTAATACCTATATATATATACTAAAATGCCATATTTGTCTTTCAGGATCTGGGATACCTCACTTAGGATGATTTTTTTTCCTAGTTCCACCTATTTGTCTGCAATTTCATGATCACTTTTTTTTTGACAGCTGAGTAATAGTCCATTGTATATGAAAATTTTCTTTTTCCAATCTACAGTTGAAGAGCAAGTAGGTTGCTTCCAATTTCTGACGATTGTAAGAGAAGAAATGAACAGGGTTGAGCAAGTGCTTTTGTGGTGGGATGAGGTGTCCTTTGAGTGTATGCTGGTATGTGGTATAGCTGGATCCTGAGGTAGAGAGATGCTCACCTTATTAACTAACTGCCACACTTAGTTCCACAGGGGTTGGACAAGTTTACACTCCCATTAGCAATGTCTGAGTGCTCCTCTTACCCACATCCTCACCAGTATGATAGTCACTCCTTTTGCTGATCTGAGCCATTCTGACAGGTGGAAGATGAAATCTCAAAGTATGCATTTTGTATACATATGCATTTGCCTGGTAGATAAGGATAGTGAACAATTCTTTTAAGTATCTCTCAAACATTTCAACTTCCTCTCTTGAGAAGTCTCTTTAGATCTGTATTCAATTTCTCAATTGGGTTATTGGTTTTCTTGATACCCAGTTTCATCAGTTCTTCATATGTTTTGGATATTAGTCCTCTATTTGATGTATAGTTAGTAAAAATCTTTTCCCATTGATTTGCCTGAATGATGGTGTCCTTTGCTGTGCAGAAGCTTCTCAGTTTCCTGGGGTCTCATCTACTAAATGTTGATCTTAGTGCCTGTGCTACAGTGTTCTGTTCATAACGTTTTTTCCTATGACAATGAATTCAAGGCTAATCCCCACTTTCTGTTTTATCGGGGTCTGTATAACTTGTTTTATGTTGAGGTCTTTCATCCATTAGGAGTTGGAATTCTGTTCAGAGTGTTAAGTATGGACCTATTTGGACATTCATGCATGTGGATATTCGATCTGACCAGCTCCATTTGTTGAAAATGATGGCTTTTTCCCCAGTGTGTATTTCTAGCCTCTTTATCAAAACACAGGTTTCCATAGGGGTGTGGATCTCCAATTCAATTCCACTGATGAGTGTGTCTGGTTTTATATAGATACCATACATAACAGGGCCACAGGACTTGGTATGCTCCAGATCTTAGCACAACTGATACCATGATGCAAGTGGCACTCAGGCTGTTAAAACTCAGCACATAAACAGAACCAATAGCCAAAAGGAAAACAAAGACTTAATCCATCAAAGTCCACACAGTTCTGGGAAAGTCTCAAAATGTACTTAGCCTTGTAGTTATGCTTATATTAAAGTATGCCAACCCAGAACATGGTTTTTGTGCTTAAACCCCTCCCCTCCCTGCCCCGAGAAAGGCACAATGCTCCAATGCTAGGATCCTGAATACCCAGCGTAGCCAATGACTAGCTAATAAAGACATTCTCTTGGCTTAAAGCCATACTGAAGCAATCTTCTCTGGTGAATATCCAACAAACCCATGATGGTTTTGTTACTTTACTTCTGAATTAAAACTGAAATCTGAAAGTCTGGTAGAATTCTGTGCTAAAACCATCTGGCCCTGGGCTTGCTTTGGCTGAGAAACTTTCAATGACTGCTTCTACTTCACTAGGGGGTTATTGGTTTCTTTAAATCCTTATTTAATCTTGATTTAACTTTGGTAAGTGGTGTGTGTCAAGAAAATTATTCATTCTTTTAGATTTTCCAATGTGGTGGAGTCCAGGTTTTCAAGTCTGTCCTTATATGACTCTCTGGGCTTCCCTGGTATCTGTTATGTCCCCCGCTTCACTCATGACTCTGTTCATTCATCTCTCTCTGCCTTTTAGTTAATTTGCATAAGGGTTTGCCAGTCGTCGTACTTTTTGAGAAGAGCCGACTCTTTCTTTGATTGATTCCTTGTATTAATTGTTTCTACTGACTGCACCATCACCGTCACGGAGTTTGATTATTTTTTGCAATCTTATTTCTTCTTTTTGGTCTATCTAGAGTTTCCAGGTGTACTGTTAAGTTGATGGTAGAAGATCTTTCTAACTTTTTTTTTTTTTTTAAGATTTACTTGTTTATTTCATGTATATGAATACACTGTTGCTGTATTCAGACTCACCAGAAGAGGGCATCGGATCCCATTACAGATGTTTGTGAGCCACCATATGGTTGCTGGGAACTGAACTCAGGACCTCTGGAAGGACAGTCAGTGCTCTTAACCACTGAGCCAACTCTCCAGCCCCTAACTTTTTTTATTTTGATTTTTTGAGACAGGGTTTCTCTGTGTAGTCCTGGCTGTCCTGGAACTCACTCTGTAGACCAGGCTGGCCTCGAACTCAGAAATCCGCCTGCCTCTGCCTCCCAAGTGCTGGGATTACAGGCGTGCACCACCACGCCCCGCCCTAACTTAAAAAAAAAAAGATTAATTTATTTATTATATGTAAGTACACTGTAGCTGTCTTCTCACACACCAGAAGAGGGCGTCAGGCTGGGCGGTGGTGGTGCATGCCTTTAATTTCAGCACTTGGGAGGCAGAGGCAGGTGGATCTCATGAGTTCGAGGCCAGTCTGGTCTAGAGAGTTCCAGGACAGCCAGGGCTACACAGAGAAACCCTGTCTCAAAAAACCAAGAAGAAGAAGAAGAAGAAGAAGAAGAAGAAGAAGAAGAAGAAGAAGAAGAAGAAGAAGAAGAAGAAGAAGAAGAAGAAGAAGAAGAAGAAGAAGAAGAAGAAGAAGGCGTCAGATCTCACTACAGATGGTTGTGAGCCACCATGTGGTTGCTGGGATTTGAACTCAGGATCTCCAGAAGAACAGTCAGTGTTCTTAACTGCTGAGCCATCTCTCCAGCCCAGCCCCTAACTTTTTAATGTAAGCAATTAGTGTAATGAATTTGCCTCTTAGAACAGCCTTCATTGTGTCCCATAAATCTGAGTATGGTGTATATTCATTTTCATTCAATTCTAGAAAGTCTTTGATTTCTTTAACTTTGTCTTGACCCATTTTTTGTTCAGTTCCCTGAGTTTGTAACTTTCTGCTGTTTCCGTTGGTGTTTAATCATAGTGGTCAAATAGACTGTAGGGTGTAATTTCAATTTTCCAGTATCTGTTGAGACTTGCTTTGTGTATGAGTCTGTCGCTGAGATTTGGAGTAAGTTCCAATTTTGTGTTCTGGTAAAATGTTCTGTGAGTACCGTTGGGTCTCTTTGGCTTATAACTTCAATTAGCTCCCACCTTCTCTGTTTCATTGTTGTCTGAATGACCCATCTATTGGTAACAACAGGGTTCTGGTCTCCCACTATGAGTGTGTGAGGGTCAATATGTGGTTTAAACTGTAGTGTTTCTCTTACAAACTTGGCTGTCCTTGTATTTCTGACATGGATGTTAAGAATTGAAATGGCCTTTTCGTGACTTTTTCCTGTGATGGGAGTAAGTAATGTCCTTCCCTACCTCTTCTGATTAGTTTTGGTTTGAAGATGTGTCAGACATAAAAAAAAAAAAAAAAAAAAAAAAAAAAAGCTTGTTTCTTAGGTCCATTTCGCTTGGAATGTCTTTTTCCAACCCTTTACTCCTAGGTGTTGTCTATCCTTGCTGTTTAAGTGGGTTTCTTGTATGTAACAGCAGGATGGATCCTGTTCTTACCTCCATTCTGTTAGTCTGTGTCTTATTATTGGGAAATTGGGACTGCCGGTGTTGAGAGATATCAAATGTAAGTGTCGCAGGTCTGGAGGGAAAGAAAGGCTTGTTCTGAACAAGTTCTGCTCTAGCGCTGGGAGAGTTTCCCCAGCCAAGGTGTTACAGCTCTGCTCTGGGAGGTATCCTGGCAGATGGAGGCCAAGGAATACAGCAAAGTCACAGAGGACAACAAACTTTATGTAAGATTTATTGGGAGGGACACTCCCAGGAGGGTGGCTGTCTCTGCTGGGTCAAGAAGCAGCAGAGAACTGGGCAGGATGCAGGGTTTATATAGGGTTCTTGGGGGGCAGGAGAGAGGGAGGTAGTTTCCAAGGATGGCCTGGGATTGGAGGGACTATGTGGCCTGATTTTGGGGTCAAATTCAGGGATTAGTGGGATTTATTTTTGTCTTGTAGGGTGGGGCCTGGCCACTCTCCAGCCTCAGAGCTGGGAATGATCATTATAGCCATTAGAAAACTACCCTTAGAGCAGTTAGGGAAGTCTAGGGGCAGGGCCTGGCCACTTTCCAGACTTGAAGGGCTGGAATGGCAGTTATAGCAATTTTAAACTTACTGTCCGGGCTGCTGAGCTCCTTAGGTGGGGCCTGGCCATTTGCAAGCATTGAGTGTTTACGAAGTTTACAAAGGGAGGCTATAGCGGGGAAAGCCTTCCCTGCCTCTTCAGTTGGTGTCAGTTGGTAAGAATAGCCAACATCAATATCCAAAGATTGTTGGTTCCTGTGGTGGTGGGGGGCGGGTGGGTGGGGATGGAGGTCTATTTGTGTATGCTTCTGAGAAACCAGTCCACCTCCATTCTCTAATTGGGAGCCACTTTAGTTCAGTTGGGTTTCTGTTCACTATAAAATATAAAAGTTCTGTTTCTGGGAATCTGACCTAACTGTGACCTGGCAGTTTAACTATATACCCACCCTCCTCACCCCCCCCCCCGCCCCCAAGCCATCTGTTCCCGGAAGTGTTCTGTGACCATTGTTCCAGGAGAGACTTTCCTAACTGCCTGGTCTCCTATGCAAAACCTCCTGCCCTGTGGTTTTGCCATATAAAAGGGGCATGAGAAACTGGTTCACGACTGGTCTCTTGAATCCTGCCAGATCCAACAGGAGATAGCTGGAAGTCACCTCCCATAGAACTTGCTTTCATTTGGCCATAATTTGGGTTGGTGGTCTTTCTCCCAAGGTCTCTGGAACTAACACTTACCTTCTTTTGGTTTTGCTCCTCTGGGATTATTTAGTCCCTGTATTTTCTTGGCTGTACTTAATTTCTTTAGGTTGGATTTTACTTTTTAGGACTTTCTGTAGGGCTAGACTTACAGATATATATTGCTTAAATTCAGTTTTTACCAGGAATGTCTTCTTTTCCCCATCTACACTGAATGAAAGTTTTGCTGGACATATTAGTCTGGTCTCTTAGAATCTACAGCACATCTGTCCAGACCCTTGTGACTTCTAGAATCTCCATCAAGAAGTCAGGCATAATTCTAAGAGGTCTGCTTTTATATGTTAGTTGGACTTAAATAGCAGCCTTATTTATAATACCCAGAAGCTGGAAAGAACCCAGATGTCCCTCAATGGAGGAATGGATACAGAAAATGTGGTATATTTATACAATGGAATACTACTCAGCTATTAAAAACAACGAATTCATGAAATTCTTAGGCAAATGGTTGGAGCTGGAAAATATCATACTAAGTGAGGTAACTCATTCACAAAAGAACACACATGGAATACAGTCACTGATAAATGGATAATAGCCCAGAAGCTCTGAATACCCAAGACACAATTACATATCAAATCATTCCCAAGAAGGAAGAAGAGGGCCCGGGTCCTGGAAAGGCTTGATACAGCATTGTAGGGGATTGCCAGGAAAGAGGAGTGGAAGGGGGTTGATTGGGGAACTGGCAGAGGGAAGAGGGCTTATGGGACTTATGGGGGCGAGGGGGACCGGGAAAGGGAAAATCATTTGAATATATACAAAGAATATAGAAAATTAAAAACAAAATTCTTTGTTCTTTTTTTTTTTTTTTTTTGGTTGTTTTCGAGACAGGGTTTCTCTGTGTAGCTCTGGCTGTCCTGGAACTCACTTTGTAGACCAGGCTGGCGTCAAACTCAGAAATCTGCCTGCCTCTGCCTCCCAAGTGCTGGATTAAAGGCGTGTGCCACCACCGCCCGGCTTCTTTGTTCTTTATATAATAATCATAATTAACATTATTAGGTCCAAGGTGACTTTGTTTTCTGGTGACAATCAGTACTTTGTACAGTTCTTGTACTTTGAAAGGTATCTCTTTCTTAGGTTAGGGAAACTTTTTTCTGTGATATTGTTGAAAGTATTTTCCGTGCCTTTCACCTGTGTTTCTTCTTCTCTATTCCTATCACCCTTAGAGTTTTGTCTTTTCATAGTGTCCCAGATCTCTTAGATGTTTTGTGACAGGATTTTTTTGGATTTGACATTTTCTCTGTCTGGTATATCCATCTCTTCTATCAGGTCTTCAATACCTGAGATTCTCTTTCATCTCTTGTATTTTGTTAGTGAAGTTTGCCTCTGAGGTTCCTGTTCAAGTTCCTAACTTTTTCATTTCCAGATTTTCTTCAGTTTGGGTTTTCTTTATTGATTCTATTTCACGTTCAAGTCTTAAGCAGTTTGCTTATTTCCTTTCAGTGTTTGCTTGTGTTTTCATACAATTCTTACAAGATAAGAATTTACAATATTCTAGCACATCTATCATGACGTCTGTCATATTCATAAAGATTCTTTTCAGGTCTTTTACTTGTGCTTCAGCTATGCTGCAGTACTTGGGGCCTGCTGTGGTAGCGTTGCTGGGTTCTGGTGGAGACATATTGTCCTGGCTGTTTGGTTTTCTGTTTTTTACACTGGCATCTAGGCATCTGGGATTGGGAAGACTGTAATTCTAGGTGCTGATATATGGTCTTAACTTTTTCGGGTGGGTGTTCTGTGGTTTCTGTTTCTGTGGCTGTGTGCTGCCTGTGGGGAAATCTTCTAGGGCCTTGTTATGTGTAGGCTCTGGGGATTCCAGGTAAAATGTGTTCTTGATTTTGGGACCTGAGACCTAGGAATGGGGATGGGCTGGGGGCACTGGAGGGGCTTCACAAGGGACATGGAAGGGCAGTATAAGAGGGAGGAAGGCTGGGTATTCCACCAGTATCTGCTTAGTAAGTCTCCTGGGAATGAGGCCAGGGAGTGAGGAGAGGCCACAGCAGAAGGTCTGCTACAGAACTGGGGATGACTGGAGGATTAGAGTTGGAGCAATGGGGAGGGGGGAGGGAGGGGGAGAGAGAGAGAGAGGTGGGGGGCCCGGGATAAGGGTCTGCAGTTAGCCTGCAGCTACTCCATGGCAGGAGTTGCTGTGGAGTGCCTGCTGGAGTTGGGTGTCGGGATGAAGTAACAGGAAGGGGAGGGGAACGAGGGGGGATCTGTGGGGTCCACTGGTGAGGGCCATGAGGGGTGGGGGTGGGGGAGGTATTCTTTTGCAGCTTCAGATGAGACTGGGGACTTGGACTTGGGAGAGTGGAAGGAGAGGTGATAACCTGCAGTCACACCTCCTTCAGACAAGAGTGGCCTGTGGTTTCCCAGGAGTGCCTCCTTGGAGTTGGGGGCTGGGGTAATGGGTGGAGTAGTGGGAGGGAAGCTAGTAGATCCTTGGGGTTCCCTGGGGATGGGGGATGCCGCAGCAGGAGTTTCCTGCAGAGCTGGACTCAGGGGAGTGGAGGGGTGAAGATTGGCAGTCAGCCTGCCAGCTTCCCAGGGTAGAGCAGCCTGAGCCTGCTTCCCAGGATTGAGCAGCCTAAGCCTGCTTCCCAGGATTGAGCAGCCTAAGCCTGCTTCCCAGGATTGAGCAGCCTAAGCCTGCTTCCCAGGATAGAGCGATCTGAGCCTGCTGCTGCTGCTGCGGACCGGACCGCGGCTGCTCTTTGCAGCTTTGGTTGCAGCCTTCTGCAAGCCGTAGCTCCTTGTGGGAGTTCGGTCAGGAAGGCACGAATCAGCGATGCCTGGCTCTGAGGAAAGCTTGCTAGTTCAGAGAAGAATCTTGCTAACTTAGGCAAGATCTCTAGTTTAGACAGAAATGGCTTAAAATGTTTTAGCTTATAACCTAAGGGCGCTACCTATGTAAGCTAGCGTGCCTCATTTTTACTATGTAATTGTCAGAACCTGATGCTCTGAGTAGGGAGTCATAAAACAGGGCTCCTCATTAGAGAAAATATAGATTTTT
Source organism: Apodemus agrarius (assembly GCA_964023405.1). Classification (NCBI taxonomy): domain Eukaryota; kingdom Metazoa; phylum Chordata; class Mammalia; order Rodentia; family Muridae; genus Apodemus; species Apodemus agrarius. The sequence continues at coordinate 7,195,695 of OZ030023.1, read as the reverse complement.
CTATAATATGAAGTATCCTGCGTCTGTGTCGTCATTTTCGCCGATTCGTGCCTTCCTGACCCCGGGATCTTGGTCTCCCCTGCAACCGAACTCCCACGAGGAGCTACGGCTTGCAGAAGGCTGCAACCAAAGCTGCCACGAGCAGCCACGGTCCGCGGCATGCTTCCCGAGGTAGAGAGGCCTGAGCCTGCTTCCCGGGGTAGAGCGGCCTGAGCCTGCTTCCCGGGGTAGAGAGGCCTGAGCCTGCTTCCCGGGGTAGAGAGGCCTGAGCCTGCTTCCCGGGGTAGAGAGGCCTGAGCCTGCTTCCCGGGGTAGAGCGGGCCCGAGTGTTGGTAGAGAGAGCCTGCAGGGGGTGGCAGTGGGATCACCTGCTTTTCCCTTCGTTGCTGGTTTTGTCTGTGGCCCCGGCTAAGCAATCTCTGACAGCCTCATGCCACAAGGGGCTTCTCATGCTTCCGGTTGTCTGTCTGTCTGTGGTTCTTGTTACTGCTGCAAACACTGGGCTTTCTTTTCTTCATTATTTCTCCTCCTCCTTCCTTTTTAAAAATATTTTTATTTTTTTCTTTTTTAAATACAAGGTCTTATCTTGGAGCTCAGATGGGCCTCGAGCTCCCTCTCTTATGACCCCAGGCTCGAGGGTGCTGGCGTTTCAGGCATTCCTGGGTTACTGTCTTTCTCAACCTTCTTCAATATTGTAAGACCGAAAGAAAAACGGAGATGCCCCCAGCACCCCACACCTTGGAAGGTGTCACCCCAATCACTCACGAGAAACAGTCTTGGTGCAACAGCAAGAGGATTTTTATTCCAGAGGCTCTGGGGGTCACAGTCTTACGCCACGCAGGGGTAGAGGACCGTGGACACCGAGTGCAGAATCAGGACTGCTTTTATAGGCTTACAACATAACCCGCCTAACACAAACCACTCCATAGCTTCTAAGCCAATCAGTTTAAATTATCCAAGCCCGCGCTCTCTGAGAACCAATCAGTTTCCTATAGAAGCCAGATAGAAACTAGTTAGCTCATTTCTGCTTACGTGGCTGCCATGCACAGGGTCATGCCAGGGTCACACAGGCATTTCCTGTTACACATTTCCTGTTATGGGGCCAGGGTCACATACGTACTTCCTGTTACGGGGACAGAATTATGTATTCAAAGGCCCCTCAACTAGTAGTAGGTGCTTGGGGACCTGAGCGCCCGCCAGGCACGAGCCCTGCAGCCCTCGCGGTGATCCTGTCAGCCTAGCTGTGCTCACCTTCGCCCCAGCTGCTCCGAGGAGGCGAGATGGGAAAGGACACCAGGGACCTTCCCAGGCTCATGGCTGGACACTGCCCTGCAGGCAGGTTGTGACGTGTGCACTCCTGGGCTAACAAAGAGCGGGCTAAACTTCTACTTTTGAGGGTCATTTAAGACTTAGGCACGGGGGATTCTGGATTTTGGATTTTTGGTTTTTTCGAGACAGGGTTTCTCTGTATATCCCTGGCTGTCCTGAAACTCACTCTGTAGACCAGGCTGGCCTCGAACTCAGAAATCCGCCTGCCTCTGCCTCCCAGAGTGCTGGGATTACGGGCGTGCGCCACCACTGCCTGGCGCGGCACGGGGGATTCTTAGTCTGTAATTCTCATCCTTTCAATAATCACATTAGAGAGTTGTAAGCAAGCTATGTATTGAGATCAGGGCTGCTCTTAGTTACTCCGTAGAATAAAAAACAGTGGGTTTTCGGGTGATGATGTGCCTTAAGACGATTTTACAAGCAGCTTTGCCTCCACTGTGAGGATGGAGGGTGACTGCACCTGGATGGACACAAACACCACCTCCTGTCTGTCCAGCACCGTCTGTACAGTACGTATTGACAAAGGACTTGTTCCTAAACCAGGCACAGCGCTGCACACCTTTAATTCCAGCACTTAGGAAGCAGAGGCAGGAGGCTCTCTCTAAGTTTAGGCCAGTTTTATTTATGTATTAACTTCCAGGACAGCCAGGACTACATCGAGAGACCATGACTTAAACAAAACAATAAGTGAGTTAATCCTAGGAGTGGAAAGGGTGTTACCCTGTAAGTTATCAATGTGAGTTGTGACTGTAGGAGCACATGACTGTACTTAAATCATAACAGGAAAAACCGGGCCCAAGAACATACTGGACATACCAGATCAAGGGAAGGGTACAACTCCCCGACTTGTTCTCTGTAAGGGGACAGCACCCAACACTGGGTGGATTAGGGCATAACATCACTCCTGACCTCTCCTTTGATGCCAAGTGTCTGTGTGTCAGAAAAGAGGCAAAGAACCCACAACTGTCCGGGGCCTAACTCAGATCAATCCATGCTGCTGATGTGACCCAATGACCTGTTTCTGTGGCCTGTGGTTTGCCCATCTGTCCTACTGTCTGTCCTATCATCCACCCCAGCTCTGGGTCTGGATCTCCCCTGCCACTTCTGTCACAACTCCACAGCTCAGCTCTCAAGGCTGTGATCCACAGGGGTGTCTCACAAGAGCAACTTCTTCCCTAAAGCTGTCAAAATTTACAAAGTGTCAAGATCACCAAGCTTCAGAAATCACATTTACCGTGTGTGTGAGCCTGCTCGGGCAGTCTCCATCTACCATGTGGGTCCAGAGATCCACCTCGGATCCTCAGGCTCGGCGACATATGCCCTTACCTGCTGAGCCACCTTGCAGGCTTCTCCATTCCAGTCTCAACCAGCAGTGTCTACAACATTCAAACTATTCGCCCGGCGTGGGGGCACACGCCTGAAATCCCAGCACTCGGGGAGGCACAGGCAGGCGGAGTTCTGAGTTCGAGGCCAGCCTGGTCTACAGAGTGAGTTCCAGGACAGCCAGGGCTACACAGAGAAACCTTGTCTCAAAAAAGTAAAAAAACAAAAAACAAAAAACAAAAAAACAGACCATTCAAAACTATCCATGATACTTAACAGAGTTGTGCTTATGAGGTGGAGAAAGCTGAAATGCAGGAAAGGGAATTGCATTCTGCCAATGCTGCTGGCTGCGTATTAAGTTAACAAGCCGATCACAGACGTGCCTGGATGTCTGCCAAGTGGCAGAGATCTCAACTGAGCTGTATCCAGGATCAATTAGAAGTTTGTTTTCTGGTCATCTCCTGGGCAGAGACTGATGAGTCCCCAGAGAAGCCTCTGACAAAAATAACAGTTTAATGTGCTCTCTCTTTCTCTCTCTCTCTCTCTCTCTTGTTTGTTTATTTTTCGAGACAGGTTTCTCTATGTAGCCCTGGCTGTCCTGGAACTCACTCTGTAGACCAGGCTGGCCTCGAACTCAGAAATCCGCCTGCCTCTGCCTCCCAAGTGCTGGGATTAAAGGCGTGTGCCACCACCGCCCGGCTCTGTGTCTCTCTTTATATGTGTCCTGTGTGTCTCTGGTCTGGTCTCATAGGTCTAATATATTCTGTGTGTTGCCAATATAGAAACAGAATTCTCACCTCAAAAGACATAAGACATCATTTATTCCAAAGCCAATTATGAGTAACATGACCCAGGAGGTTGGATTCATGGTACATCAAACACTGTGTTTCAGTGTGGTAGAAGTTCCACTAAGTTTTATAATAACCCAACAATGTTATAAATAGAGTAGATTTTCAAATATATTGGTGGAAAAATGTCAGGTAGGAAGGCAAATCTGTCAGTCTATGCCACAGGCCTTAGGTGCTATCTGATGACATTCTCAGCTTGTGGGCTGGTGGAAGCTGGAGATCTACTCGCACAATTTAAAAAGGATTTTTTTCTGATAACATCCTTACGAGGATGTTAAGCCAATCTCAGAGGTAGGTACTAACCTGCAACATCCCAGCTTTCCACAACCCCTAAAGTCTTAATCAGTCAACCGCGTGCCTCATGGCATTGTAGCACAAGTGCTGCCTTTTCTGGAAACCTCATTCACAGTGCCTCACATCCAGTGTGTGCCTTCCACTGTGTCCTGCTCAGCCCACTGAGTCCAGTGTGTTTAGTCACTCCCAGCACGCCAAGGACCAGCCTTGGCTTGGAGCCGGTTCTGAGGAAGGGGTGCTCAGGAGCAGCAAAGAGGACTGGAAGTCAGATCGTGGGCACAAGCTGACAGCCTGGGTTGTGCTTGAGACAGCTTCCTGGAGATCAGCAGGCAGCTCCCCAGGGAGCTCAGCGCTCCCACACCTAAGCCCAGTCTTTTATTTGCATATCAATCCAATCGCTCACCCTAGGTTCCCCTTTGACTATTCCTGAATCAGAGTCCCTGAGCTCAGCCTGGTTTTTTTTTTTTTTTTTTTTTTTTTTTTTTTTTTTTTGAGACAGGGTTTCTTTGTATAGCCCTGGCTGTCCTGGAACTCACTTTGTAGACTAGGCTGGCCTCGAACTCAGAAATCCACCTGCCTCTGCCTCCCAAGTGCTGGGATTAAAGGCGTGCGCCACGACCACCCGGCTGCTGCTGCTGCTGCTGCTGCTGCTTCTTCTTCTTCTTCTAAGATTTATTTATTTATTACATGTGAATACACTGTAGCTGTCTTCAGACACTCCAGAAGAGGGTGTCAGATCTCATTACAGATGGTCCTGATCCACCATGTGGTTGCTGGGAATTGAACTCAGGACCTTTGGAAGATCAGTCCGTGGTCCTGATCCACCATGTGGTTGCTGGGAATTGAACTCAGGACCTTTGGAAGATCAGTCCGTGCTCTTAACCGCTGAGCCACCTCTCCAGCCCTCAGCCTGATTCTTAGGAAAAGACATTTTTTTCTTTCTTTTCTTGTCTTTTTTGTTTTGTTTTTGTTTGTTTGTTTGTTTGTTTGTTGTTGTTTTTTTTCGAGACAGGGTTTCTCTGTGTAGCCCTGGCTGTCCTGGAACTCACTCTGTAGACCAGGCTGGCCTCGAACTCAGAAATCCTCCTGCCTCTGCCTCCCAAGTGCTGGGATTACAGGCGTGCGCCACCACGCCTAGCCTGCCTGCATTTATAAGCACAAATAATACATTTAGCTGGGTGGGATCTTGCCCTGTGATGACCACTCCCTAAATCTCTTAATCTTCCTTTGTATTTTTCTGACAAACTGTCTCATAATGTAGCTGCCTCTTTTCTTTTAGGTCTGTGAAGCTCCTTATACAATTCATATTGCATCCTTATATTTTTATATAGTTGAGAAATTATATATTTTTGAACTTATATTTTCAGAGTTCTTTCCAACAGCTTTAAGGGCTGTCCTGAAGGTCTCAGCACTTACCATTTTGCTAAGATACACCCTCTCCTCCCAGACTTGTGTTGCTTCTAACTATCATGAAGTCATTAACCTTGGCAGGGAAAATATTTCCTTTTTTTTTTTTTCAGGAAATATATATTGTGTGTCTGTGTGTGATCTCTCAGGGCTACCAGGCCAAGGAACAGAGATGTGGCACTGCAAGGGACCAGGGACATACTCAGGAGCTGACACGTATCCCAAGTGAGCAGACTCTGAAAACAGAAAGCCCCAGAGACCTCCACTTTTATATTCAGCCTTCAAGGAAAAAAAAAGAAACAACAACCGAGAGTAAAACCGCAGAAGAAAACACTGGTGACTGAGGTGTCGGAGTTGCAGGGGACTGTCAGTCAGCAGCCAGTCTCAATTGACCTTGACAATGACCCCTGCAGCTGGACAGAATAACTGTCTTGCTTTAATGGGTAAGGAAACTAAACCAGAAAGACTGGGAACTCTCTCCAGAATACACTTTTCACACACACTATCCCAGCCTTCCCAACAGCAAGGGAAAGGCTGACAGAGAGATTAACTGCCCCAGCAGAAAGCCCCGAGGGGAACTGCCACTACAGCAGTTGTTTTCGGTTGCCTCCGTTCCATTTAAGGAGCCTCCCTAGGGTGCCAAAGAGACGCTTTCAAGTTTAAAATAACCAGGAAGGGTAGTGGGCGGTTCGACCGGTCTTCGGGGTATAGACCTAATTGTGACATTAGCATTCACTGACTTGGTATTTACAGTCATGTTGACTCTAGTTGAGGTGGCTAAGATGATCTTCTCCTTTGTAACAAAGAGTCCTAGTAAGTTAAATGCTATTTGTATATACTTCTTTTAAATGTGGGGTCTCCTGTAGCAGAGACTAGCCTTGAAGTCCTATCCCAAGTACTGGAATTACACCAGCTTCTCTTAGTGATCTTTTGTCGTAAATGTGATAGTAGTACTTTCAGTTAAGGTCAGAACGTGACAAATCACTTCAGTAACATCGGGTACAAGGGCTGGTTAGCTGGTGGCCCGGACAGCCTCTGCCTTGGCTGGGTGATGAGGAGGAGACTTCCTAGTCTGCCGTTCCGGTGGTAGAAAACCCAGCACCCTGCTCAGGTCTGAAGCACTCCTGAACGGTAGCAGTGACTGATGATCTAAGCAGACCATTGAAGACATTTTAAATGACGTCATGGCTGTGATACTGAGGTCCACCTGCCCGTCATTTATCCCTCAGCTGCTTCTCAGGGGACGGCACCCTTCCTAGCTCACAGCATCTGATGTACCTACAGCTGTCACCCCCCTCTGCCACTCCTTCCACCCTTTCCACCCACCCCTACCTTCGCGCCCGCTATAGTTCCAAGGGTCTCTGTGTTAAAGGTTTAGTCCCCAAGTAACCTGCTGCGGAGCAAAGGGACCGAGTAGAAAGGACTCTAGGTAATGGAGGTTGGGGTGGGGTTCTCGTGCAAAGGGAACTATGGGACCTGCCTCTCAGAATGGCATGCTCTGCCACACATGCCTGCCATGAATTGCTGCTTGTATAAGACCCGAACAATCTTAACCTACCGGACCCCCGAGTGGACCATGTGGAGACGGAAATTTATGCAAAATGTATGAGGAATTTTTAATAAAACCAGTATAGTGGGGCCGCCCTGCACCTGAAGAGAGAACGAGAGAGAACGAGAGAGAGAGAGAGAGAGAGAGAGAGAGAGAGAGAGACACACACACACACACACACACACACACACACACACACCCACACCCCCACCCCAACCCCTGCCTCATGCTGCACGGGCATTTATACTCTCCTCAGCCCCCCTTCTCCCCATTAAGTACAATCTGATTGGCAGAACAGTGCTACATTTAAACTAGTTGGTTGTCAGGCGATGAGGTAGGCGGCCAACGCCAATGGTTAGTCCTCCGGAATGGGTCCCCTCCCTTAGGTCGGTCTCCCCCTCCCCTGTGTGGTCAGAGGAATATAACTCAGCCTCTGACCTTTTAAAAAATTTCTGAGTTAACTCTTTCACTTGGGACCTGGAACCAAGGGTTCCAGATCAGGCAAGGGGCTCTCCAAACCCGTGAGCTAGAGTAACCCTTTCATGTGGCTCATGCCTCAGGTATTACAGTACAATACCATAAAACTGACCTAACACAGTCCCCTTCCACAACAGTGACTTCCGTTCCCATCTGTGCGACATGTCTGAATAAAACATCTCTCCCTTTAACATTTGTGCTCAGCATTTTTTTAAAACAAGACTCTTGTAAGACACTGATAGGTAAATTCTATAACGTACACTTGTTTGTTTGTTTGTTTGTTTGTTTGTTTGAGATAGGGTCTTTCCACTTAGACCTGTAACTCGCTATGGAAACCAGGCGGGCCTCAACTCACGTAGATCCTCCTTCCTCTGCCTCCCAGGTGAGTAAAGGCCAGCAGGCATCACCACGTCCAGAAGCTCTAGGATACTGATGTCCTCTTTAATCAAGATCTCTGGCCACCCTCTTTCTGAAAATGGGCTACCAACTGATTTGAATCTCGGTCTTCAATTTTGTGTCACTGGACAAATGTTGAGTGAGGATTAAGCATGAGGTGGGGGTAGGGAGCCCTCAGGAATTGGGGCAGAGTGACGGAGTGAGGGGGCTCGAAAGGTTAACAGTTTCTGCTCCAAAACAGACAAGGGCAGCCAGGAGGAAGTCTACCTCCATTTTCAGAGGCACAGGAGGCATCTGTCAGCTTTCTAATCAGCAAGGGTCTGTGAGGACTGGGCTGGGGATGTGGTTCAGTTAGTAGAATATTTACTTAGAATACAAGAATCCTAGAGTTCCATCTGAAGTACCACATAAAACTTCATCCCACCTTGGGAAGTCTACTGAGGGCCAGGAGTTCACGGCCATCCTTAACAACATAGCATATCCCAGGTAAGCCTTAGTGACATGGAACTGTTTTGGAGGCGGAGACAGAGGTAGTGACAGGCAGGTGACTGCTGAGGTGCCAAGGATGACCCCACACCCCTCTCTTGTCTTCTGTGGTTGGCCTACTGTCTTTCTTTCTTTCTTTTTCTTTTCTTTTCTTTTTTTTTCTTTTTTTTTTTTTTTTTTTTTTTTTTTTTTGGTTTTTCGAGACAGGGTTTCTCTGTGTAGTCCTGGCTGTCCTGGAACTCACTCTGTAGACCAGGCTGGCCTTGAACTCAGAAATCCGCCTGCCTCTGCCTCCCAAGTGCTGGGATTAAAGGCGTGTGCCACCACCGCCCGGCAGGGCCTACTGTCTTTCATGGTTAATAGCTCTCTACCCTCAGAGCCAAGCCCCCGGCCTCATGGGGGGCCCCCATACCTCCCCCCCCCATCTCTCTTAACCAGCACAATAAAACATCTTAGAGTTCCACCTTGGTCCACTTAGTCTAGGATATAATCTGGCTTCTGGCTTCCTCGATATGCCTCCCTCCCTTGAGACACAGGTTCTGGTCACTAAAGATGGCTGGCTCCGCAGCACCCGCCCGCCATCCGGCACTCTACATTGACTGACCCTTGCCCTGTCCTGCCAGGGAAATGTTAGTGGTCCCCCAAAACAGACAGCTGATCTGATGCAACTGACTCCAGGGTCTTCATTCTATTTGAGCTAGCTCAACCCCCCTCCCATTTCACCACCATCAGGCAGGACGATTTTGTAGCAGCAAGCAGGGAGTACGTGTGCAAGCATCTCATTGGAAAGCTGCTGTGGCCTTGAACATCATTGGCTGCTGCTGGAGTCATGTCATAAACTAAACTTCTCGCCGGGCGGTGGTGGCGCTCACCTTTAATCCCAGTACTTGGAAGGCAGAGGCAGGTGGAGTTCTGAGTTCAAGGCCTGCCTGGACTAAAGAGTGAGTTCCAGAGCAGCCAGGGATACACAGAAAAACCCTGTCTCGGGAAAAAAAAAAAAACTAAATAAATAAATAAATAAATAAATAAACTGAACTTCTGCTCCCCTCTGCATTGGTGGCCGGTAGGCAGGGGGTGGTGGGCTTGTTACCTGGGGTGCAGGTTTGTTGGGGGAATAACCTGGAGACTCTGGTCTTGTTGAAGGTGTAACCTGGAGACTCTGGTCATGTTGGGGATTAGCCTAGAGACTGGAGCTAGGCTCGGGTTTTGTTGGGGAACAACTTGAAAACTAATGCTAGGTACCAGCCTGTCAGTTTATCTGAGTTCAAGCTTAGGTCAGGTTCTCTACAATGGAGTCTGAACTTTGGCATCTCAGCCCCACTAATGACTCCTCTCATGATACCATCTTTGGTTGGAAAAATACAATTCCAGTTTCAAAGGCAGGGTATTTATTTGTATTTTCTTTTATAACAACTGAACAAAATATGGCATGGTGTTACACACCCACAATCCCTTCGATGGAAAGCTGAGGATGGTGAGTTCCAGGCCATCCTGGACTACACATACCCTCAAGAAAACAAAACAAAAATAATAGTAACTAAGCAAAATGTGAGCTACCCACCAATTGGAACAGTGACACTAGATACACCCAATCCACAAACCCCGTGAGCAGACACTGGGGACACATTCATTAGGACACACTATGCACAGCTACAGAAATATGCATATTGTGTAAGTAACTGTACAAACTAGAAAGTGGTCTTGAGGAAAGATGCATTCTGGTTTTTTTTGGGGGGGGGGGTTTGAGACAGGGTTTTTCTGTGTAGTCCTGGCTGTCCTGGAACTCACTCTGTAGACCAGGCTGGCTTCGAACTCAGAAATCCGCCTGCCTCTGCCTCCCAAGTGCTGGGATTACAGGCGTGCGCCACCGCACCCGGCGGAAAGATGCATTCTAAGAACCCTAACATTACATTTTATTTTTACTAGACTTGGATACTGTATGCAAAATAAAATCCACGGTGGAAAAGCAAACCCTGGGCCAGTGAGATGGCTCAGCAGGTAAAGAAGCTTGCGGCCAAGGCTGATGAGCTGCTCAGTCCCACAAACCCAAGTGGTAGAAGGAGAAAAGGTTCCCAAAACCTCTCCTCGGGCATCCACATGAGCCACGCTGCACACAAACACTAAATACAGAGAACATTTTTAAGGCAAACTAATATGGGTTGGTCATGATCTGATTCTACACCCAAAGACGGGAGTTCCCTTAAGGATCAACCTCAGAGCCAGGTGGTGGTGGCGCACGCCTTTAATTCCAGCACTTGGGAGGCAGAGACAGGAGGATTTCCGAGTTCAAGGCCAGCCTGGTCTACAGAGTGAGTTCCAGGACAGCCAGGGCTACACAGAGAAACCCTGTCTCGGCCTCAGGCTCACAGTACCCAGAAGACAAGGGAAAGTGGAAAAAGCTTTGTTGGAAAAGCTGACAAGGTACACTTGTCGTTTTGCACAAATGAGACTCCTCTTTCCAACGCCAGAGCCTAAGAGGACGCGCTCAGATCTAGGTCAGTGACAGGTAAAATAAAACCGACTCCTCAGTGAGCAGAGCTGGCCACACCAGAGGCTGCCACTCGTGCAAGCATCTAAGTAATACCAGAACTATTAAAATATATCCCTGCCTCACTGATTATGAACTTGAGACAGATTGCATCTCATATTTCCCATGCATTAGTCATTGCTCGGTGAATTGAAACATCATACTTTTCTATGTAGACTGGAACATTTCTCAATATCACCTTCACAAGGAGTGTTTGTTGTTGGAATGGATGGCTGTGTAGTGTGTTCACCTAGTTAACAATTTCCCTTTATCAACTGTCTGCTTTCTAATTACTTGCTTTGTACTACTTAATGTTGCAACGTAAGGTATGTGGCCTGGTGACATATTTATAATCCCAACAGCTGGGAGGCTGAGGCGGGCAGATGAGTTCTAGGCCCCAGTTTCCACAATGCAGTGATCTTAATCTCTACTATGTAGCCTCCTCAAGGATAAATATACACACGGTACAAATATATATGGCAAAAGGGAAAAAAAACTTTACTAAGTTTCCATGAGTGTCCACTCTGTATGATTTTCAAATTTTAAGAAACCCTATTTTTACAACCATAGCATTGTACCATTGGGAAGAGAATTCCGTAGTCAAATTTTCTCGATAATAAAATTTCTTTCCCCATGTGCCCAGCCTGCTCACGTGACTCGTGTTTTACAGATACAGACGCCAGGGCCTCCGATCCTCTCAGGATCGGTCTCCGGGCATCCATCCCAATTAAGGCATAGCGATGTAACTAGCTGCACCCTTGTTTTCGGGTTTTTAATGAGGAGCTGTGCTCCGCAGGCGCCCAATAAACACTAATTGGAGGAACTCGGGCAACCGCGGAAGCAGGCCAGGGCCGCCTGCCAGAGTCCCGGGTCCCCACTCGCGAGTGTGTCTGGCAGAGCAGCAGCTTTATTTAGAAGTTGCGCCTCAGGCATCGTCTTCAGCGGGAACCAGCCCAGCTCCAATCGCTCCAGGCCACACCCACCAGCGCGATGTCACGCCCCGCTGCACCCGGAATCCGCCGGAGCCCCGCCCCGCTCTAAATCCCTCCTTTGTTAAGGCGTGGCTTTCAGCTGCCAATCAGAGAGAGTCCGGGTCTGGGCCTTGGGCAAGATTTTCAGTTAGGTTTACTTCCAGTGTCCCAGTCAGTCAGCAGGCTCCAGGCGAGGTCTCAGGCGCGGCCGCCTCAGGGGTCAATCACAGCCAAGTCTCGCCCCTCTGACCTGGGCCACGCTAACGTGCAGGCCTACCCTCAACCCCTCCACCTCCAGCGTTGACATCAGTAGCGGCTTCTTCAAGCCGTGATCACCCCCCAGCCCTAACTTCAACACCAGCCGCCTAATGCGGCGTTCCAGTTCAGACCCTGAGAAGGCCCCGCCCCGGAGCCAAGGCCACACCCCATCCCGGGCGTCAGCCTCAGCACCACAAGCGGGAGACAGAGGTCAGATCCCGCCCCGATACCCAGGCTCCGCCCACTCACGCCTGGCTCTCTAGGCAGCACCCTGTCAGGGCCACCTTGTCCAAGCGTAGGCCACGCCCCATCCCGGGCGTCAGCCTGAGCACCAGCCGCTGGAGGCCGCGGCCTGTCAGGCCCCACCCTGTCGAGGCGTAGGCTCCGCCCCGGCGCCTAGGTCCCGCCCTCAGTGCTCGCCGCGCTCGGATGCGGGTGGGACGCGGCAGCAGCTCGCCTGTCCTTTGTGTTCGAGTGGCGGCAGACTCGCAGGCCTTCGCCGACACATCCCTCTTGCGGATCAGTCGCGTGCTTCCCAGCGACCCATCATGTCGGCGGGAGCGGGCGCGGGTGTGGAAGCAGGCTTCTCCAGCGAGGAGCTGCTGTCGCTCCGCTTCCCGCTGCACCGCGCCTGCCGCGACGGGGACCTGGTCGCGCTCTGTTCGCTGCTGCCGCACACGCCGCGCGCTCACCTGGCCGCTGAGGACTCCTTCTACGGCTGGACGCCCGTGCACTGGGCCGCGCACTTCGGCAAGGTGGGCGCGGGCACTTTAAGGCGCCATTTTCCGCGTGGTGTTCTGTTAGGGTCAGAGCGCACCCCACCGTGCCTGGAGAGCGCGGCGACAGCGCGGTCAGCAGCACCAGCGCACCCCCTGAGGGTTCCAGGGCGCATGTGCTGCAAAGCGCAGTCTGCGACCCAGGGGGTGGGGGCGCGGAAGCTGCTCCGGCGCCGCGGGCGCCTCGAGGGGCTCATGGCGCATGTGCGGCGGTGCGCGACCCAGGACCTCGGGGGGCGCAGGGAGTGCTGGGAGGCGGGGCGGAAATGGGGTCGGTCTCGCCAGCTCCCCGAAGGACCCAGGGCGCATGTGCACACTTGTGGCTGCTCGGAGCGGGGAGGGCAGACTGCAGTTGAGGCGGTTTGCGCGGAGGCCGCCCGGCTTCGGAAGTCCTATAGAAGGTTATTGCTCGAGGCGAGAAAGGAACCGGGAACCTCGCGTTCCTGTCTAATCGAACCCGGGTGTAGGGCGCCCTTAAGACACGAAGGGATGAGCGCTGCCTTCGCAGCCGGGGTATCGCGGTGCACCCGCTTTGGCCGACGGCGGGGTGGCGGCCAGGCCCCCTCTCTCAACCCGGGCAGCCCTGTGTAAGCTGCGCTAATTGGCCCCATCCTCCTGGTGTTGAAAGGTGGCCTGCAGTTGGGTGCAGGTTGTCGCTGGGAACCCGCCTTCTCGTGGTCGCCTTAGTTAGGTGCCTATAGAAGTGCTTCTTGCCCTAAAGCGGCAAACTTCAACGTTGTACTGTTTACCAGAACTTGATCTAAAGCTAAAGGAGCTTTTTCACTTCTACGGAGAACGAGTTGTAGACTTTGGAGACCTGTATTGTAGCTGAGGCGAGGACGTTGTGGTTTTGAGCTTCCCTGTCAGAAACCTGGATGGTCTTAAGATGTGGAACCATCTTGGAAACCCGTTCCAACTATTATGGAAAGCTCCGCGAGGCGAAAAGGCGGAGCCTCTCTCCCCAGCCGGGCTTTGTTTTACTGCTCGCCCCTCCTGTAGGTTTCCAGCACGGTTTCCTTAGAAAGTACCTACCCGTGGTGCTCAGGTTACCCAGTCATTTCTAAGGCTTAATTATTCCCGAAAGACTAACTGCCTTGCTTTTTACAAGATGCCACATTTAAAAGTACCCTCCATGATCCCAAAGCCAGTTTCCTAGGTTTAACATGGCATAGCTAATAAGTTCAAATCTTGGGAACGCTCCACGTTAAAGGTTAACTAACTGCTCTGCACTTGACACCTGTTCATCTTACTACCACTTTGTACTTCCATTTTCCCTTGGGAAATCTCCCAGCCATTAATTTCTAACACTGTTCTAAAGTCTGTTCGCTGCCCACTGTGCAAGTTTTGTAGCCTGCCAGTCAATAAAAACTCACACAAGTGTTTGTTGAAGTGACTTGTCCTTTGTAAGGACAATCCTATTGCTTGGGGAGACAGACAGAAGGTTCAGGGTGCTGTTCTCAGGAATTGCTGGCAGCCAAACAGCTTCACTGCCTTGTGGTCAGTCGGGGAGAAACAGACAGTCCAGAATTGGAGAACAAGTAAGTACCAAAGAAATTCCTGGCCACAGTGTAGGCACATGTCGGATGAGGTGGGTTCATAAACAGCTGCCGGCACCCCGGGACCTGGCTGTATCGTGTCTGTGCTTGCCAGTCTTCGAGTTAGTCACCTACTAGGTGAGCTCAGCTGTGGCGTGACTCTTATTATAGTTATTTGTTTTGCATACTTTTGTTTCTGTTCAGCTTTTCTTTTTTAAGATTTATTTATTTTTTTATTTATATGTGTACACTTTGGCTATCTTTAGCTGTCCTTAGACACACCAGAAGAGGGCATCGGATCCCATTACAGATGGTTGTGAGCCACCATGTAGTTGCTGGGATTTGAACTCAGGACCTCTGGAAGAGCGAGCGACCAGTGCTCTTAACCACTGAGCCACCTCTCGAGCCCATCTGTTCGGTTTTTAAAGACTGAGGAAGTGATAGAGGATGTGCTTTGGGGCCGTTCGGTGAGGAGGGTTGTGCTCACAGAAAAGTCTGAAAAAGTCTGACTATAAAGAGTACGAATTTTACAGCCTGCCAATCACTTACCATGAATGTGAAAGTCTTGCTAGAAGGGGTGTGTGTGTGTATGTTTGTTTTAAGAACGTTCCACTCAGCATAAATGTTTTTAACGTTTTGCTTAGTGATGGGACAAAACTATCTTACTGTGAGAAGAAAATAATGGTAACATGCCGCTGGTAACTGTTGGAGAATTATTTAGATTGTGAACGAGTAATTGGTATACTGACATGTCCTGTTCTTCCTCCCACCTGCATTTGAAGTTGGAGTGCTTAATCCAGTTGGTAAGAGCAGGAGCCTCACTGAATGTCTCCACCACCCGCTATGCCCAGACCCCAGCCCACATTGCTGCTTTTGGAGGACATCCTCAGTGTCTGGTCTGGCTGATTCAAGCTGGGGCCAACATTAACAAACCGGTAAGAAGGCCTGATTGACACTGCCTTTGTTTGTTTTTCTAGTTCCAGTTATTCACATGATACAGCTTTAAATTGGGCCCTTAATTAGAGTTGAATGTCTTTACCTGAGGTGAACTGGAATCTGTTCCTTCTGTTACTTGTGACTAATAAGCCCTTTCCTCTGGAGGCATGCATTCAGTTTATAGAGTGCTTTTACCTGTTATGTGGCTCGCTCAGATCTGGTTTGATGATTTGCCCAAGGTCACAGCTGATAATAGAAGGCTGTTGGCCCACAGCCCAGATTTCCTGGCTCCAGCTCACTGCTGCCTTAACTTCACAGATACTGTAGAGACACATCCAAGCGTGCAAGAGGATGGCTTGTATCAGCTTCGGGGTGGGTTTGCCCTTAACATATGAGTTGGGTGTGGCGACTAGGTGTAGAAATGTCATTTTAAAGTGTTATTTCCTAGGTGGAAGACTAGATGACATGAGAAATTTGAAGCATACAGACTAGAGGTTATATGAGCCAGATCTTTTTTTATGCTGTATTTTTAGACACTTACCTAAGTGTACTCCAAATCTATGTTTATGTTATTAGCCTATAGTAGAGAAGCATCCAGTAGATGGTCTGAAATGGAGCATCTGAATTTACTGCCCAGCTCTAGGGTGGATTACCCGCTGGCAGCACTGGCGGCTATGATGTACACCCTTTTTCTGTTCTATTCCTGTACTTTTTAAATATACTTTTCCTTTTTAAAAAATTAATGTATGACTATGTGTGCATGCCTGCTGAAACCAGCGGTGTTTGTCTCTCCTGGAGAAGGTGGTTGTAAGTGCCCTGATCCTGATGCTGGAAATGGAGCCTCCGCCCTCGGGGCTAGGGTTAGTGCCTTAAGTGTTTTCCAGTTGTCCTCAGCATCTTGTGTGCAAAGGATCTTCATTTCCTCCCTCCTGCTTAGCTATAGCAGCAGTGGTCCCTTTCCTGGAGATAACTTAGCTACTCACAGAAAGTGGCAATGGCAATGACTTGGTTAGGACAAAGACAGTATGAAAGGTTGGTTTTTTTTTTTTTGTTGTTTTTTTTTTTGTTTGTTTGTTTTTCGAGACAGGGTTTCTCTGTGTAACTCTGGCTGTCCTGGAACTCACTCTGTAGACCAGGTTGGCCTCGAACTCAGAAATCTGCCTGCCTCTGCCTCCCAAGTGCTGGTATTACAGGCGTGCGCCACCACTGCCCGGCTGTGCAGTTCTTTCTTGAGGCTTACAGTGTGGCCTCTTTTTTTTTTTTTTTTGTCTTGAGTAGGAATAGCTTTAGATCCTTACATACTCTTTCCTTCTTTGACATGTCTCTCTTTCCCCCTCACTTGCAGGGCTGGGGCATGTCTGTCTGCCTGCTAACATCACACTATTGCCTCCTATCCTGGCAGAATGCGCCCTGTGGTTCAAGTCTGGGTCCTCTGCTCTCCTGGCATCTAGCTTTGGACAGGTCACTTACTGGACTGTGCTTCCAGCTCTACCAATGAAATACCGGTAGTAATTCCGTGAATGACAACAGCTCAGATTTGCTGCTCATATGGAATTTAGGTTCTATGTTAACTTTTAAGTAGTTAACCAGATGTAATTTAGAAAGGTGTAAAGAAATTGGTACTGTTTTTTGAGACTTTTTCAAAGGGAGATGTTCCTTTCAGCTAGCATCTTACGGTAGTTCATTATTTTCAACAGCTGCCAAGAGTCCAAGCTCGAAGGTGTGTCCCCACGCCCCCACTACTCTCTGGTATGCCTTCAGATAGCATCCCATGTCTGCTTCCCAGAGTTAGTCTTCCTAGTCGTCCCAGCCTGGCTTATAATGTCTCAGCTTCAAGTGCTCACCTGGACCTGGAATGTCTTGGGTCTGCATTTGCTGGCTCTGGGGGTCACTATAGACCCGGGCAGTGACGTGCATACTGTTTGGTCTGTCGTGGGGTAGACAGTTTGCTCCTCTCTCACCTTGTTTGTGTCCACTTAAATTCTTCTGTTAGCATTGGCATATCAGCTGGCTACAGTTCCATGGTCAAGTTTGTATCGACTTTCTTGACTGTCGGGGGAGTTGAGTTGACAGAAACTGCTGTCTGGAGACTCGGTGCCGCAAGTTTTCAACAGGGAAATGGAGCTAGTTTTCATGCTGCTGTTATTTTAGTGCCATTACTGACAGCCTTGCTAAAGACCTGCAGATCATCTCTGGTTGGTTGTAACCAGGCTTTATTGGACAGGAACAGCCCAAGGCACAGAGATAATAGTATTTTCCAGACAAAAGACATTTAAAAAAATAAATAAAAGTCTTAAGGATTGGTGGGCTGGGAGTGCTGCTCATTGGTAGACCACGTGTGAGCATGAGTGGGGCCTAAGTTCAGCTCCTGCACCAGGTATGATGCTAAGTTCTCAGGTCTCAGCCCTGATAGGGGCGGAATCTTCTGCATTAATGAAGAAAAGTTTTCTGGCCTTGCCTTCTGAGCCACTGGAATGCGGCATTGTTTGGTCAACAGATTAGTTTATGTCTTCGGATTGTAGACTTTAAAGTGTCAGTTGTCCTCCCTACAATTGGCCAATCGGGATGAGGTGGCGGGCTCTGGTTGTTTGTATGAGACATCATACATAGGTCATTGCATCATGCTGTCTGTCTAGTTAGGATCTGTCTGCTGGAAAGTGTGCAGTCTTGTAGGTTTTGGTCTCTTTATTTTTGCCTTTTTGTGTCTACAAAAGAACAGAATTGGGAAGCTGTTCATTTCTTTGTGGTGCATTTTCCCCCTTTCTTTCCTGCCTGCTAGAGTTTGTGGTGGTTCTAAACTCGTACTGTACACCACTCAGTACTGTAGAAATGTAATGGAAATTGACGCATCCACCGTTCAGGGAGTTTCTGGGTTCTCTTTATTGAAGATTGCTTCCACATGCACCTTCTTCAGATGTGTAGATCACAAAGCAAGGCTAGATCGTCCTGCCTGTTCTCTAACCACTGTCACTGTCCTCCATCTTTTTGAGAAATAGTTTCTAGTGTTCCAAACTTAACTGTAAGATTTTTTTTTTTTAACATATTTTGCAAAAAATCTCATTTAAATCTGTTAGCTTGCTGGGCAGTAGTGGCGCACATCTTTAATCCCAGCATTTGGGAGGCAGAGGCAGGCGGATTTCTGAGTTGGAGGCCAGCCTGGTCTATATATAGAGTGCGTTCCAGAACAGCCAGGGCTACACAGAAAAAAAACCCTGTCTCAAAAACACCAAAAAAAAGAAAAAGAAAATCTGTTAGCTTTCTGCAGAGTGTGTGTGTGTGTGTGTGTGTGTGTGTGTGTGTGTGTCTGTGATGTTTGGATATGCTCAGGTGGGTATTTGCAGGTAGGGGTCAGTGTTGGGTGTTTTCCACAATCACGCTCTACCTCATTGTTTCTCACTGAAGCTGGGCCTCATCAGTTTGACTAGGGACTTTCCTTACAGAAACATCTTCCCGGCCAATTTGTGTAGTTTTTGTTTCTTCCATTTTTCTTTAAGAAGGTCGTTTGGCCAGATGTGGTGGCTCACACTTTTAATCCCAGTGTTAGGTGGAGGCTGGTGGATGGATGGATCTATGTGAGTTCAAGGCCTCCCTGGTCTATGTAGAAAGTTCCAAGACTTGGAGAGATATGCAGTAGAGAGACCTCATCTCCAATAAGGGGGAGAATGAAGGCATCCAGGTTTTTTTGTTTTAATATCTGAGTTCACTGGATAGCTCCTGATTAGTCATGTGGCTTGCTGCTTTCTTTCTTTAAAAAAAAAAAAGGCAACTTTTTCCTGACTAGACCGTTGTATCACTTTTAAGTCCATTTAGAGCCCTTTGGAACCCTTGTTTAAATAAGTGGACAGTTGTCCCTGTCCTGAGCTGTCAGCAGTCCGGCCTGGTTCTGTTTCCCTGGGATGATGAGCACTGGGGATGACCTTGAGCATTTTCTACAATTATGAATGACCTTGTCCCAGGGCCATGCCCTGAGCATTTGCCCCACCCCTGCCTCTTGGTCTTTATCACAGCCAACTGCTGATCCCAGAAAAGGGGTTTCCTCACCACACAGTGGTCAGATGAGAGTCTCTGCCTCCTCACTCGCTTTCATTGATTGCATTTACTGCTTTGGTTCTTACAAGCTAGAAGCATCACACTAGGAGGGTTTTCTCGTTAAAATAGTAAAGCGAGTTCATCTTCCTCTTTTTTCTTTCAATGACTAGTGCACTCTGCAGTGGCTTCCCCAGGTGCGGGTGCTCATGTCCTTCTGTTGGCCTTTGTGTTTGCCAAGCTGAAGGTCTGTCTGCTACCAAGCCTCCCTGCCTGGCTTGGGCTTTTTCCTTCTCATTACTCCATCCTCTGACTTGATCATCTTCTATCATGTGGTTCAGTTCAACACAGAGAGTTGAAGACTGCTCTTGTGTTTTACTGGCCTCAACACCATAGAAGCTATAGAGGGATAGATGGGAAGTTGAACTTCTAAGTTTCTTGTGGGCTTTCTCTTATCCTGACTGTTTAGTGTGAATTGTTTTTACTGGTCATAAGCTAGTTATTTTGAGTTTCTATACAACACATTTGTGCCAGGCTCCAGGATAAAATGCTTAGTAAGTCAGCATTACTGGCACTCACACACCATCAATACTGGACATCTCCAAGGTCTTCCTTCATCAGTATCTTGTGTCTAAACGTTGTGGGCAGTATGCCCTGCTGCCTGGCTTTCAGCTTCTTTTCACTGGTGCACTGTGTTCTGTTCTACCTTATTTCAAGGATTGAGCAAGGCTGTGTGTGTGGATTCCCTGCTTCTCACTGTAAGCGTGTGGTGAGCCTGAACACATGCATTCTGTTTTTCAGGACTGTGAGGGGGAAACTCCCATTCACAAGGCGGCCCGCTCAGGGAGCCTCGAGTGCATCAGTGCCCTGGTAGGGAACGGGGCTCACACCGAGTAAGTATCTTCAATTATTCCTCCCACTTAGAGATGTAGTCAAGATGTTGTATCCAGCAGGAGTGTCTAGAGCAGCCGAAGCCTTACAAGTCTTTATTCTAAAATTAGCAGTAGAGTTGTGCCTGTTTGGTCAGGTGTTAGTGAGGAAGTTGTGTTAGAGTGACCACTAGCAGACACAGGCTTCATTTCCTGTGGCTCAGAGAGATATCAAAGTGGAATGAAAAGAACAGTCAGTGACTGTGCCACTAAGTAATCATGTCACTGTGGCAGGTCTTCACACTGGTTTGCGAGGCTCTAATTTCAGCTGGGGGAGGGGGTTGAGTTAGAGGAGAGTGCTTTTGCACGTCTCTCTGGCCCACAGTCTTGACTATTTCTGTCTGGTTTTCTTTGGCGATGAGAGGCTTTATATGAAGTCTCCTTTGACCAAATGACTTACAATTTCTAGTAACCTGGAGCTGCACACACACAGACTTAGCATGCTTGGAGCCTTTGATGCTGAAGGGTGAAAATTCCACGGGCTCCAGCTCGTGTCCTCTTAGAGCAGTGCTAAGGAGTGAGCATGCTAGCTCAGAAATGTGGTCATTAGCTAGCCATGGCCTTAGACTGTTATTAAGTATTATATTCATGTTTACCTTTTTTTACATTGTAAAAATTTTCTTCTGCAGTTCACAGCATTAACAAATGGATGCAGTTTTTCATCCCTAAAATGTTGAGTATAAGCTATAGAGAGCTATAATAACCAAAATAACTGATAATACCAGCTTTTAAATCTTTACTGTAACTTAATGAGTAATTTTTTTAAAAAATGTAATTAGAAACTACTTTCTTCTAACAGGAAATGTGAAAATCAAGACTTTGGATGAAATAAGACCCACAAAACTTAGTTTAACCCTTTGGTTTCCATTTTGATATTCTGGCTTCATATTACAGTAAATTCTAAACACAGGTCCTGAGTAGCAAGACCAAGTGTGTTAGATCAGATGTCTGTCCAGAGCTCAGCTTAGTCCGTGTCTTAGCTTCTGTTTCCTTTTTATTGCCAAGTTTGCCATTAGCTTGGGCTTGGGTGTTGATTGTTATAAACATGGCCTGTATTGCCCAAGCATGCTGGCACATGGCAGTGATCCGTGCACCCAGGAGGCTGAGACAGGAGCGGACCTTTGAGGCCTACTTGTTAACATCTGAGACCCTTGTGACTTAGGGATGTAAGGTAACGGAAAATCAACTTGATAATGTGAATATGTATTATATAATCTTAAAACATTTAAGATGAGTCTCAATTGCTTTAAAGTTATAGAATCAGTTTTATTATCTGTATTTATATTTAAAGACTTAAACCTTTAATAACAATCTTTAATTATAAATACAGACATATATATAACAGTTGATTAAATTATTTATGGAAATAATGGACAATTAAAGTTGGGTTTTTAAAAATAGTTTACTTTTTTCTAAATTATATTTTAATTGGTCCTGAACATTTTATTACAAAGATGTTTTAATTTTAATGGGTAGCTTAATCCTTTGAGCCATTAAATATCTGTCACTATGTCCTTTTTTTTTTCTTTTAAGTAGGTATCTTAAATGAGCATCTTATTTACAATTCTATCCTTGGTTACAGGACCCTCAAGTGTCTCTTTTCTACCAGGTGTGCTGAGCATGGCCTCGAGTGCCAGTCTGTCCCCATCTCAGTACAGGAGCCACCCCCTCGAGACCCTGCACTATGGTGACTGCCCTGGACTGAGCTCTCACTTTTTTTTGGAAAGAAATTTAGCTTGAACTACCTAGGCAAAAGCAATTCTTAAAATTAGAAGTCTTTGGCCTGGATTTAGAATACAAGTAGTCATTATTTATTGCTATTGTATATGTGGTTATTTGGTTTATAATCTAGAGAAAATGTTGCATTTTCCAGTAAGCTAAATTGAAAGCTGCTTCTTGGTGTCTGTTCTGCACATTTTTATAATTTACCCTCTTTGCTCTGTCTACATAGGCAGCTTGAGTCCTCCCAATCAGCAATGCCTAGGTCTGCAGTCCTATAATGCAGTCCCAGCACATGATAGGGCTTTTTTCCCCCCAAAGACCAAAGGCTTACATTAGTTTATGTATTTAAAATCACTTAATATATTTTCCATTTCAGAATGGGTTGTAATTGTTAATTCATTTTATAATCTATAGTATTTAGGAAATTAAAAACTTCCTTCTGTGAATAGGTTAAAAGCTGCCTCGTACTGCTATTTTTAAATTAATGACTTTGCTTTTAACTCCTACTCTGTTTTTTTATATATCTGCTGCATTAAAGTGGCCAAAGACTAAAGTTGTGCTCTTTTTGGTCATCAGGTAGATGAGGGTAACTGCTAAGTGTCTGTGGCTAGAATGGTTTGTTATGTGACTGACTTGTTAATGTAGGTTGCACCTGTAAGATAACATTTCAGCAGCTGTGCATCGTATTAAATTTTCTAGCACCACACGTGAGTATGTTGACAGACTTTTGTTTTCTTCTCTTAATTTAAATCTTGAGTTTTGGTGCCAAGTTATCTTTCCACATGAGCTTCTGCTCCCGGCTTCTGTGGCGGTTGCTAGTGCTTGCCACTGCTCACCGAAGTCCAGACACACAGGGTCAGGTCTCTAATGAGGGCACACATGATGTCTGTGTACTCAGGCACTCAGCTGTTTCAGCGTGGTGAACTGTGGCGGCTCTGACTTGCTCACCTGTGCTAGCTGCTGACTGCTCTGCAAGTCTGAGTAGAAAGGCGTGCCCCAGCACAGGAGAGCCGCCCATCTCCTCTGCTAAGGGAGGAGCAATAGAATCCTGAGTCTGAGCCGGGAGGTGGTGACACACGCCTGTAATCCCAGCACTCTGGGAGGCAGAGGCAGGCGGATTTCTGAGTTCGAGGCCAGCTTGGTCTACAGAGTGAGTTACAGGACAGCCAGGGCTACACAGAGAAACCCTGTCTCGAAAAAACCAAATCCAAAAAAAAAAAAAGAGAGAGAATCATGGGTCTGGCTGTGATTTTGCAAAAAGACAAAAATTTGCTATTCATGATTAAAGTCTTTGAGCATTTTAGGTAACTTTACATTCTGGAGGAAAGGGATGCTTCTAAGTTCACCTGATACTAAAAGTTTCCTAGAGGAAAATTTCTTTTTTCCTCTAGGTAGAATCCAGGTACGCACACATGCATGCATATTGTGCTTTTTTTCCTGATTCAGTCTCATGATGTGGAAGGCAGGACTGATACCAGTCTTCCCCTCTTTAGAACATGACTTGATTGGAAGTTGTATGTTTTATGATAGATGTACTGGGCAACCTTTGAAGTACTTACCCACTGCTTACTAGGCAGCTGAAGAAGCAGCAGTGGGTGGAGATAAGCAGGCCTCTGGCTCTTTGTAAAAAGTTTTCCTCGTATGGAAGGAAAGGAGCTCAGCTGCCTCTGATGGAAGTGCCTGCAGGCCACAGTCGCAGGCTACTGCGGGCTGTTCGGCTTTTGTACTTAGGAAGCAGGTATTTGTTTCACCCGAGAGGCAGGGCTATCACCACGACAAACATATATCGTGAACATATTTATTTAATGTGCTATGTCAGAAGCTCACTTGTAACTTTTTTCAGGACAAAACCAAGATTTACTGTTTTAGCCATTCACTTCTGATGCCTAAGGTTAATTGATCTTGATGTATCTCCTTCAGAACCGTGATCCTGTTAGATATCTCTGCATCGTGATCTAGCACTCACGGTCTCTCCCCTCACACACTGCCCCTCTGATCGTCCCTACCAGAGTCTCTGCTCCTGCTGCTGCTCTTTCCTCCGTCCAGGAACTGCAGGCTGGAGGCAGCTGTGTGGGTCTGCCTACAGGCGGAAGCAGTCAGTGTGTGGTGGGCCCCAGAGGTGACAGGCAGATCTTAAATCACTTTATTAATAATGTAAATAAGTAGTAGTTTCACTCTTTAACTATTGCTTTTATATTAAATTAGTGCTTTAAAAACAAACCAACTTTCAAATACTAATTTTCTCTCTGTTAAATCATACTGAAACATGCTAAGTATCTTAATGTATGCAAACAGTTGTGATTCGCTTACAATGCTAAACATCCTTAGTAATATTGAACTTGAAATGAAAACTTGGCACCAAATTTATTCAGGTAGAAACTTTTTAAAAATAGTTTCTTCCTATTGTTACCCGAAGAGTGCATTGATGAAAGTCTTCATGATAATGTGTTTGGATACCAAAGGGTTAAAAATGCACTTGTATTTCTTTTACTGCAATAACAGATGTATGCTAATGTTTTGTCTGTACAAATGGACATAAGTAAATGTTTTTATTTTTAATCTTTCTTTAATGATTGCATTTATTTGCTTATTTCCATCTAGGAATAGTTACTAATGTATTTGCGATACAGCATACAAATTTTAAAGTAACCAGAATCGTGAGTTGATGGTTTTTAGTCCATACTGTTAAAATTTGTTGAAATATTGACATAAATTGGCTTCATGCTAAAGTTACCAGAGGTAACTCTTAAAGTCAGCAGGAAAACAGTTGAGGTGGCCGCACGCAGTGGCTCGGCTCTGTGGCTGCTCCTGCACTCGTGTGTGTATGTATTTTTAATCCAGTGTTGCCTGCAAATGTGATCCCTTTGATTGACGTTTCCTGTGTATAAACCATGCCCGTTTTAAGTCACGCAGAAGATTCTGAATCTGTAAAAACTACACATGTCAATGTTTTACAGCTACGTAATTCGAATTGACTTGGTTTTTTCAAGTAATCCTAGAAAGGGGGAGCATTCACATAGAAACTGCTGAAACTGCCACAGGTGCTTCTCCGAAACCTTACGGTTGTGGCATTGAATGTTCAGTATGGCTTCCCTTCTGCACACAAGCATACTGTTGAGGTATTTGTTGCGGTGATTGGTTTTAATGCTAATCTAGGAATTCAGATATAGAGTCTTTAGATTTGCATGCTTTGCTTACCCTAATTTATGATATCTACCTTTTTATTTGTAAACTAACAATAGCTAAATTCAGATCAGAATTTTAACAGAAATATTTATAAAAATTGTGGTTATTTTTTTATTGTCACATGGCATTAGCACAAAGAAAGTATTACCATGGTGATGTGACACCTTGAGTTCTGAAAACTAGCTAGTTCCTGATCTGTGACTGTTAGTTTAATTAAAGGAAACACTCATTGGAATGGCTTCTCTGTTCTGGTATTGTGACACTGTAAGTGGAAAATCAAAGGGGTAGCTGCTCTTTGTGACATTCAGTTCTAAAGTTCCTTGTATAAGTTAAATTTAACACTCCATTTAAAATATTCTTACAGAAAATTGTGTTTGACAGTTTGGTTCATTTTTGCCACTTTGGCAAAATATTTCATTTGTAGCTCCCATGTGCTAGTTTCCTGATTCTGAAAAATTAGCAGAAGGGCTCAGTGGCGGAGAGCTTGTCTAGCGGGCTCTGAGAAAAGGATAGCCTGGCCGGGGAACTGTTGTCTTCTTCCTGGGGACACAGAGCTGGACTGGCAGGCAGGAGCATTGTTTGCCGCAGACTGAGCTCAGCAGCATGGAAGTCTGATCCTGCCAACTTCCTTCTCAAAGCTACTTTTAAGAGTTTCAACAAGACTAGAATTTTTTTCTTTTATCTTTTTTTTTTCTTCTTTTTTTTTTAAGATTTATTTATTGTATATAAGTACACTGTAGCTGTCTACAGATATACCAGAAGAGGGCGTCATTTTATTACAGATGGTTGTGAGCCACCGTGTGGTTGCTGGGGTTTGAATTCAGGACCTCTGGAAGAGCAGTCAGTGCTCTTAACCTCTGAGCCATCTTACCAGCCCAAGACTAGAATTTTTAATAGACTCCCTGTTTTTAATATTTATATGGGTATTAGGACCAGAGAGAGTGGATACGATCATTCTTTAAAGTTTAGCCATTTCTCTCAGGGAATTAATGTCTGTTGATACTTGATTAGAGTTTGTGTCTATATGACCTAGTCAGTCATAAAACACTCTGGTAAAAATGTTGGTGAATCACAGGCTGAAGGGGTGGACAGCTAGCAAGCACTTGACCCAAAGTAAAGTAGACATGGAGGTCATAAATGAATTGTCTGATTCATTCATGTGCCTACCTCCCATGGAACTCCAGAAACTAGGATGGGAAAGGTGAAAATACCTCCTTAAACTGCAGAGGTCAGAGGTCGGTTAACTTGGAGTATTCTACCCAAGATTACTGTCTCACCTGTTAAAACACTGAAGTTGAAATGTGAGCTAATAAAGCAAGCATATGCAAAAAAAATAATTTTAAGACCCAAGTTTCTTTCATTAAAAATTAGTATTTTAGGGCCAGGCGTGGTGGCGCACGCCTTTAATCCCAGCACTTGGGAGGCAGAGGCAGGCGGATTTCTGAGGTCGAGGCCAGCCTGGTCTACAGAGTGAGTTCCAGGACAGCCAGGACTACACAGAGAAACCCTGTCTCGGAAAAAAAAAAAATAGTATTTTAATGAGTAAGGGTCTATCTCAAGGATAGAGTGCTTATTGTGTGTGTGGCCCAGGATTTGATCCCCAACAGTGAAAAAAAAAATGTTTTGAGGGGATACAAGTTAGTGCTTATTCTAATTTTGATAGGGAAGCCCACATACTTTTCAGCATCTTATAAATTATTAAGTTATTAAAAGTAGTTTGAAGACCTTGAGAGCAGCTCTTGCTCTGTGTGTTCCCTGGATTAGATGTCCCATGGTGACCAGGCCAGCTGCCACGCAGAGGTCTTTGATTTGAGTAGACATGAGTGAGGGTCTCTCTCTCACCCAGGAGTAGAGAATACGAATGGTGAGTGGGGGTGAGCAAGAGAGGAAACGTGGGACAGAAGACACATGGAGGGTGGTGGCTGTGTTCGGTGGCCGGCATCGTCAGACAGGCCCTTCAGCTTGAGACAGTAAATACTAACTCCCGAGTGACACAGACGCCCTGCTAGAATTAGAAGGGGCCTCCACATTCCCACTACTATTCCTACTCCTCCTCCACATTCCAACCCGGTCCTGCCATTTAAAATCAAGCAAAAGTATTGTCCCTACAGGCACTGTGTAGTGCAGGTTCTAATGTCCCCAGTACACGTCTAGAAGTTTTGTTTCCAACTCATGTTTACTTCTAGTCCTTAAATTATATGAGAGGTTCAGCTGACTCCTGGCTCTGCTTGCTGCTGCACAGGACAGGTTAGCTCTCATTTTTTTTGAGTTTCTTTTGTAAGTTCAAAAGTTAGGGCCTTAATTCAAACATGTTGGCTCTGGTGTAGAGGAAATCTCCAGTGCTGACTGCTACACGGGTAACTGGGAGCAGACTGTTAGCCCACTGTAGTTTATATTGGAGATTTCCTAGGCATTTACTTTCCTTACTGTTGAATGTTGGCCACTTGTTTCTGAATTCTTTGATTTTGATGAACAAGATCATATTCATCTATAGAAACAATTATTTGGGGGCTAGTGAGATGGTCAGTGAGTTCAGTCCCTAGAATCCATATAATGAGAGAAGACAATCTGTAACAAGTTGTTTTCTTCCATTCATATGTCAGTAAAGATGCTGGAATGACTACATCAAAATTCATAATGCTGGAGTCTTCATATCAGCTTTAGTTTCTACTCGTCCTGTACATAATTGCTTTTTATTTCTAAGAACGTGCACTGATTCCTGGGATTCTCAAGTCTTGCCTCTTTGTATCCCATTGAGCTGGACTTGAGGGCTGGGGAGATATCTCAGTCAATACAGTGCTTGTTATGCAAGCATCAATCCCCGGGTATTGGGAAGACAAGGACACCATACGGCTCACTGGCCAGCCCCATCCGTGACTTCCAGGCTCAGTGGGGGACCCTATCTGCAAAGCTGAGATGGAGAGAGATGGAAGAAGACAGTCAGCCTTTATCACACGCGCACCAACACTACACCCATGGGCACCACACAAACTCGATTTGAGTCTGTCTTTCAGATACATATTTCCCCTCTCTAAGTAGACATGTTTAATGAGTATCTAAAACTTTCTGAAGCTGAAGCCTCATGCATGTGACCACTGGCTGAAATGGAGGACAGGGCTGTGATTATCCTTGTGAACTAAGAACCATTATTTGTCCCTGAGTCTATAGTTATTTTTAAGTTTGTTTGTTTGTTTGTTGCCTTAACAGTAACCCTAACAAGCGCAAGCATCAGGGTTTGGATTGCTCATCTCTGATACAAAGCGAGGCCTTCATTTCATCACGTCTTGGGTGGGCGTGAAGAGTAGCTGGCTGAATAGGTATGGAGCTCTCCTCACCGCCGTTATACCCAGCGCCCGTTGACAGCCCACAGCTAATGGTGCGGCTTCCCTGCGGGTGCCCTCAGAGCAGCCAGAGTACTTGCCTTCTGAGGGGACTTTACCAGAGTGGCTTTCACTCCCTCAGTTTTCTTTTTCCTCTTGTTTACAAGTTAAGCTGTCTCTTTCCTATTCAGCTCTTTGGCTTGAACTCTCCCAGTTTCTTTCATCGATGACTTTTTAGCATTATCACCAAGCGACGCTTAAGCTGCTTTTGGAGAGTAGGCCTCAGCCTAGGGAAGGAGCTCCAGTGCCAGTACTGCAGGGTTTTTAGAGATTGTCCACCCAAGCGCTGTAGAATGCCACCATGGTAGGCTCCTGCAAGCTTTGCTGTGGCGGCCAAATCTTTTGAAATGTAGATCACCTGTCTCAGGCGAGGGACCAGTGGCAGCTCACTTTGTCAGGATTCCTTCTGAACTTCCACTTAGAGTGTCACGTATCAGCCAAAATCTGGCTTGTTGCTAAGCTGTGACTTTGCATTCAGGGAGCCACTTGATATGAATGCCATGGACAATGTTGTCAGTACATGCTTGTTCGTATGCATCTACTCAAGCTGAAGGATGGGTTTTAGAGTTAGGTAAAGGCAATACAGACTCTGTCTCAGGTGACGTCTGAAGTTAGAATAAACTTAGAATCTTCAGACTAACATAAGACACAGCTTTGAGAAGTCAAACAGGAAGATGCCTTTTATGTTTAGTATATTGATTTTTTTTTTAAAACTGTCTTCCAAATCAAATATATGCAAGGAGAAGTTAGTTACAGACCAGGCTGATTAACTGCTCCCTTAATGAAGATTTGCTGTAGATCTGTTATGGCCTTCAGATAGTTTAGTCAGCTTGGCAGGAGCAGACACCAGGGTCAAGTGCTGTGGGATGTAATTCATTGTTTTTGTGTTGTACAGCCTGAGAAATGCCAGTGGCCTGACAGCAGCAGACATTGCACAAACCCAGGGTTTCCAAGAGTGCACCCAGTTTCTCTTGAGCCTCCAGAACCATCAGCTGAGCCCTTTCCGTCCTAATGGCACCCTGAGTGGAGGTCATGAGCACATACTTCCCAGTCCTCTTGGCCTGGGAACGAGTCGAAAGAGATGCTTGGAAGACTCAGGATCTTTGGGAGTGAAGAAAGCTAGAACCAGAGGTGAGACCTTGGGTGGTGGGAAAAGGCAAGGGTCCTATCCTTTCTCTTGGCTAAAAGCAACTTTGAGAGGCACCTGGCACCAAGTAAGTAACTGGAGCATCCTGTGTGGGGACACTGAAAAACTTAACTGCCCCGTGTCATCACCAAGGGAGATGGAGAGAGAGACTTTCACAAGTCTACCTCAGCAAAACACCTAACACCACTGGCTTTCTAAAGAACCCTTGGGTTTCCACCCCAGATATCATCATATATAAAACTCCAAGCCAGAATGGAACAAGTCTAATATGAAAGTTTGATCTGTTTGTTACATATACCTAAAGTTTCTATATGCTTATTAAAGTGTTTTTTTTTTTTTTTAAGCCAAGTGTAAACAATAGCTTCAGTTTTTGCCTACACGTTTTGTGTCTGTGGGTAGGTCCATATAAACGCAGGTACTTCACGAGGTCACACGGGGCCGGCTTCCTTCCAACCCAAGCAGAGTAAACATGGGTCACTAAGACATCCACAGGCTGCTTTCTCAGACATAGCTTAAATGGCTTCTTCAACAATGACAAAATACAAGTAGAAACACCACCAGCATGAGGGTGTGATGGTGCTTATATGGAATCCAAACACGTGTCCTTAGGATTGGGAGAGATCAATTTAATTCTGTGGTTTGAAAAGTAGATGATAGTTATGGTGACTGTTTGCAGCCTGCTTAGCAGCTGTTTATAGGCAGAAACAGAGCCTGTGTGAAGTCATGTCAACCAAGATCTGTCTTCCCAGAAACTCAGGAGATGCTAAACTGTAGACTAGAAGAATTTCTCTTCCTCCTTACCCTGCTGGATCAGTGGGCTTCAGTTGGGGGTGTCTAAGCCTTCCTATGGTGATGGGCTCCTCTCTCTGCCCCGTGCTGGCAGAACAACATCCATGTCTTACTGCACCCCAGACCTGTTTGAGATCGACAGTCTCGATGGTTCTAATACTCGGGGGGAAGAGTTACCTTCCTGTGTTTTGTTTTTCTTGGCTAGTGTGTGAGCTTCATTGCATGATAAGGAAACTGCCCTAGGTGTTCGGCATCTAGGATGAAAAGCTCACCCCTATTATCCTGGGGCTTTGTGGTTGTGGGCAGAGAAATTTGTTGGGTATTTCTATTTTGGGGACAGTTTCACTATGTGGTCTGGCTGCCCTCAGACTCATGACCCTGTCTCAGCCTTCTGAGTGCTGAGAATATATAAATGGCACCCCACATCTGTGTTTCTAGTCAGTAGCTGCAGAGGCATTTAATCTACTTTTCAGAGATGTGAACTTGCACAAAAACAAGAACCTGTAGTCCCTACTTTCTCTGAGGCCTGTTGAAGTACTGCGTATGGGTCTAACCTCTAGCAGGTGTGTTTTAAGGAGTACTTGGGTTTGATTAAGTAGACACAGGAGGATGGGGATGAACATTGAGCCCTGGCCAGCTGGATACTCAGCCTCCAGCGCCTGACTTGAGTGATTGCTGCTGTTGCCATTGGCTTTGCAGAGTAGAGCCAGTTCTGTTCTGAACTCCTGCTAACCTGGGCTTGAGTTGAGGACAGTGTAGTGTCTTCAGCTGCAGATGTCCTGCTGGAACTGCCTTGGTCTCACGGCTGCAGCTGCTGTTTCCCTGCTTCTGTCCGCCCCACACTGCTCACTCACTCCCTGGTTCTCCCTGGGAATCTGGCACTTGGGCTTCAGTCTGCACATGAGCATCTTTGGGGAGGAAAGAGGGGTGGCATCAATAATTGGGAAAGACCCTCATGCCTCTAAAATGAGGATGGGTTAAAGCTACGAAATGCAGTTCTTCTGTTATAAAAACTCCTTTAAATGCTGAGCTGCTTTATTTGTATTCTTTGACCCAGAAATAATTGTAGGTATTTATTAAAGAAATGTTAACAAAGATGAGCTTTTGAGTGTTCTAAATGTGCTGTTTGTGAATGCACAGAAGGGAGACACCCCAGCTGAGAGCAGCTTAGTTGCCTAAGGTGTCTGTTGTCAACAGTGAGTAAAAGATTCTGTTGCTGGGCAGTGGTGGCATACACCTTTAATCCCAGCAGAGGCAGGTGGATCTTTTTTAGTTCAAGGCCAGCCTGGTCTACAGGGTGAGTTCCAGGAGAGCTAGGGCTGCTATACAGAGAAACCCTGTCTCAAAAAAAAAAAAAGAAAAAAGAAAAAGAAAAAAAATTATTCTTTTGAAGTAGTTAACATAGAAAATATTAGGCTCCAAAGGCATTTTCGTATGTAATATGTTTTATGTTTAATACCCCTGCTGTTTTCTTCTTCCTACTAGATTTTCCTCCCTCGTCATCTCGTGTGTGTGTGTGTGTGTGTGTGTGTGTGTGTGTAAATTAAGTTCTCCGTGTGAGAGAAGCAGTATTTGTTTTTCTGTGTCTAGCTCATTTGATTTAGCATGATACATAGTTCAAAATTCCCTGCGCATGACATTCTATTTATTTATTTATTTATTTATTTATTTATTTATTTATTTATTTATTTATATGTGTGTGTGTGTGTGTATATATATATATGTATATATATATATATATATATATTTTTTTTTTTTTTTTTTTTTTTTTTTTTTTTTGGTTTTTCGAGACAGGGTTTTCTGTGTAGCCCTGGCTGTCCTGGAACTCACTCCGTAGACCAGGCTGGCCTCGAACTCAGAAATCCGCCTGCCTCTGCCTCTCAGGCATGCGCCACCACCGCCCGGCTATTTATTATATTTAAGTACACTTTAGCTGTCTTCAGACATCCCAGAAGAGGGCATCAGATCTCATTACAGATGGTTGTGAGCTACCATATGGTTGCTGGGATTTGAACTCAGGACCTTCGGAAGAGCAGTCAGTGCTCTTACCACTGAGCCATCTCTCCAGCCTTGTGCATGACATTTTAGTCTCTTTCTTTTTTCTTTTCTTTTTCTTTATTTAGATAGATAGATAGATAGATAGATAGATAGATAGATAGATTGATAGATTGATTGGATGGACGGACAGACGGGTGGATGGATAGATATATAGCTGGATGGATGGATGGATGGGGAGAGAGAGAGAGAGAGAGAGAGAGAGAGAGAGAGAGAGAGAGAGAGAGAGAGAGAGACAGGCTACTCTGTAGCCATGGCTAACCTGGAACTTGCTGTGGCTTGCCTCAAGCTCTGAGATCCACCTGCTTCTGTTTCTTGGTTGCACAAACCACACCTGGACTATGATTTCACTCTTTATGCTTGAAAAACAGACTGAAGTATGTGCCAATGAAGCAATGTGTAGTAGCAATTCTTGGAACCATTTTTAAAAGGGAAAAAAAACCCATTCTTATTAAAATTAGAGGCCATATGTTAGAGAGGTGGTCCTAGCTGAGAAGGTTGTTAGGTTTGGCACAGTGAGAGGGCCGAGGGCTGAAGTCTGTGCACTTCCACGCCCAGGCAGAGTGGCAGTCTAAGCCAGGGGACATGATGTGGCAGCAGCTCCTTTCTCCCGTATCAAACTGGTCCGTGCCTGTGTCCGTGCCTTCAGTTTTCTGTGTCAGGGAGTCAGACCAGACATTGCAGGAGGGGAGCCTATGGGTAAGCTGTGCTTGGACGTCACCCTGTCCATAATTTTTATTGGAATTAGTGGATTTATTTTATTTTAAATGTCAAGGTTGCTTTGAACGTTTCACATTAAAAACTGTCTTCAGTAAAATTTTCATTAAACTCACTTGTGGGGTGACGGGCAGGACAGCTTAGAATTATCTGCAGTTATACAACTCTTTGTGTTCCCCCCAAAGAACTGAGAATTATAACTCTTGCCCTCAAGAAAATGAGCAGAAATCTAGATTTGTGACTGTGAGCTGAAACTGCATACATAAACATTTTTATTGTAAAAAAAATAGTTTCACAATAATATAAAAGTTTATTAGTGATCTTTGCTTCCTTAAATTATTTGACAGTTGTAAAGCTTGTAGTGTAGATAAAAGCAGATGCAAAGCATGTCTTTGGTTTCTTTATGGACACAGAAATCTAAAACCTCATTTCCTTGCAGTTCCAAGCCTGGATCACACCATGCCTCTAGCAAATGGTGAGGCTGAAGATGACGCCGACAGAATGCATGTGGATAGAGAGTTTGCTGCTGTATCAGGTGGGACTGGACAGTTTCCTGTTAGCTGCAACAACACCCCAGTGGTGGAAGACACCAAACAACAGGAGAGTGGTTCTGTTGGACCTAAAGAAATAGAGATATATACTGTTTCAGCAATGCAGACCCCTTGTCGTTGCAAGAATCAGTATGCTTACTATTTCTGAGTTCTCACTCTGCACTTTCTTGTCCAGTGTCTTGAAAAAGGGTTCTACTATAATTTACACTTTTTGGCACTTGTACAGATGCAAGAATTGAGTGTTTTTGGTAAATTCTATTGCCGTGAGAACTAGCGCAGCCTCCCTGTTTGATTTGAAGCTGTTCCGTGACGTGCCTTGCTTGTGTCTCACGAGGTCTACAGCCGTGGTTCGTGGCCTTCGGCGGCTTTGCACCAGATGTTGCTTGTGCTCTGAAGGCTGTCAATGCCCGAGCCATGAGGGTGGTGGCCGTGGCTTGTGACCCACTCGAGACAAGTTTGGGGTGTCTGCCCCGTGCTCTTGGTAGCTTTGGTGTCTAGCATTCCCTTGAAGACTGTTAATACTGTTTTCTGCATTGTTTACATGTTACCATGTCCAGCGTACTAAAATATAACCCTTATTTTACAGTTTAAAAGTCAAAGGAGCTGAGTTTTCCTAGACTTACAATTTCTGAAATGCTGTATTTGTTTGTCACGTGCCTTTTCCCCTTTCTTTAAGGTAACAACAAAAACACCATGGTTTAATTTTT
The DNA here is from genome assembly GCA_964023405.1 of Apodemus agrarius. Classification (NCBI taxonomy): domain Eukaryota; kingdom Metazoa; phylum Chordata; class Mammalia; order Rodentia; family Muridae; genus Apodemus; species Apodemus agrarius. Next base: position 7,161,374 of record OZ030023.1, on the reverse strand, counting down.
TTTTTATTTTTTATTTTTATAAAAATGATTTGTTACAGTGTTCATTTCTTCACTGGTAGTAAAAGGTCACCTGTGTGTTTCCAAACCCAACCCACAGGGAATATTTTCAAGCCCAGAACTTGCTCTGCACAGTCGTGGGTGGTGCTACCTTTGGCCAAATAATTAAATGTACTGGGTGCTCACCCTTGAGCAGTTCGCTCAGAGTGCACATTCAAACTGAGGGTTTCTGTCTGCAGAAGCAGTTTGGCCTCAGAGGAAAAGTGACCAGAGCCAGAACCAGAGCCTCTCCTGCATGGAGACAGCACTGCCCCCTCCGTGGTAGGGCAGGCAGCAGCTCTTCCCCCTCCTTACGTTAGCAGCCAGGCCTGTGCTGGGCTTGAGTAGGCTTTTCTCAAGCCAGTTCGTCCTGGACATCCGAAGGCCATGTGGGTCCTGGGGTTTTCCAGTCAGCAGTACTGTCTGACTGAAGAAACATGTTGGGACTCCCTAGAGAGTCTGTGACATAGCACCGGTGTCCACAGAAAGCCTGTGAGACAGCTACCACTGACTGCCCTGAGATCTGCACAGAAATAAGGCGTTCCTCCTTAAATGCATCTACACATTCTGAAAAGCCGGGAGGTGATCCTGTCATCTTGTTAATGTCTCTTGCTTGGGACCCATCGCGTGTGGGCTCCTTCATCAGGCTGTCCAGTGGGTGGCTTCTGTCCACAGCTGAGGAAGTAAGTGTAGAGGGGATCGGATGAGCTGCCTGACACTGAGAGTCTCCATCTTTCACCCTTGATGGCAGCCCAGACCTGGGCAAGGCTAGGCTGCCATTCCTTTGATTTTGAGATTAAGTAGGGGTGGCTCGCAACCACCTGTGATGGGATCCGATGCCCTCTTCTGGTGATGTGTCTGAAGAGTAGGGAAGCTGATATATTTCAGCTGTGCATTAAATGGGAAAATACTGTCTTCACAGACATTGACTACTTAGAAACTCATCGTGCTATTTATGAGTTAACACCTAAAAAGGTAATTTCTATTTTATTTTTGGAAAAGTAATATATACTTTTCCCCATTAAGAATATCTTGTTTCTTTTTCTTTCTTTATCTCTCTCTTTTTTTTTTTTTTTTTTTTTTTTTTTTTTTTTTTTTTGGTTTTGTTCCTAGTCCTTGAAGTATTCATTTTCTAATATTGGATTGTTTAAAGAGAAACGCTGTAATTTTAGGTGAAAAATGTCCTCTGAACATGTTCCGGTTTCTAAGTTATTACTAATAATTTGGGGGAAGTTGGTTGAGGGATGCAGATGTCTTGTTGCTTAGTAACCATAGTCCATGACAGGACACGGGCCCGCTGTCAAGGTCAAGTGTGCTGGACGTGGGCCTTCTCCACAGCCACTAGAACTGAGCTTGTGGAGCTAGTGTCGTGTCTCTCTCAGCAGCCAGAGCATTGAGATAAAATCTAATATTTAATATTAACAAGCAAGAGATGGTAGTATTATGTTAGTTCCCGAGAGCATCAGCATTAACTCCCTATGCTTCTAATCCTGGATGCCCACGTTTTGTAATGGGCTTTTTTTTCTGTACAGCATCATCTTGTCAGTGGACTTTTAGATTTGTGCACTAAATAATTATTCACACTTTTTTTAGCATAGATGATTTCTGGAAATAACCGGCTGTGAGACCTTTGCTTTCATTGTCACTGTTGGTCTGGATTCGGTAGGAAGTAGTCAGAGCTGCTGTTGACCAAGGACTAAGAAGAGCAGGCGCCCGGTGTGGGTGTGGGCCACCCTGCTGTAGCTCCATCCTGTGTGGGATTGTGTAGATCTGGGTGCTGCTGAGACAAAGGCAGTTCCTCAGTCATTGTCTGTGCTTCCTGCACTGGAGCACACCAGCTGGCACTTCCTCAGCAGACCCGCTCTGTTTGCCTTTCCTCCTTGCCTGGAAAAGTTCTGTGTCTTAATGAAGAATATTCCCTAGGAGTAACTTAAATTGTCCTTTGAGGGTCACCTCAGTAGATAACTATCTGCTGCTCTGTGTCTCTTTTTTTTTTTTTGAGACAGGGTTTCTCTGTGTAGCCCTGGCTGTCCTGGAACTCACTCTGTAGACCAGGCTGGCCTCGAACTCAGAAATCTGCCTGCCTCTGCCTCCCAAGTGCTTGGGATTAAAGGCCTGCGCCACCACCGCCCGGCCTTTGTCTACTTTTGATGACAACTTGCATTTCAGAGCTCTCTCCCAGGCTACTGAAATAAATACGTTTATACTTCTAAATATGCCTGTGTGACCTTGAAAAGGGGACTGGTTTGTTCAGAAGAAAAAAATAAGCAAGAGAACACAAACCAAAGTTGTATAATTGTGGCAAGAGTTGAACATGTGTTAGTTTCTCCTTCCCCATTGGTCTGCGTTTTGGTGACAGGTGTATTTCTTAATGCAGATATGAAAAACAGTAGCTCCGTGTTGAATACATTGACAAATGGAAGTGTCATCAATGGACATTTGGACTTCCCCTGCGCGACCCAGCTCAATGGGATGGAGAGCAGGAGTCACCCGTGCTTAACAGGATCTAATGGAGTTAGCAATGGACAGCCCTTTCCCAGTGGCCAGGGCTCTGTCTGTGCTAATGGGACTGAGGAGCCAGAAAAGACCATGGGCATTAACCCCGAGATGTGTGGATCTCTCCATCTGAACGGGAGCCCGAGTAGCTGTGTGGCCAGCAGGCCATCCTGGGTGGGGGACATAGGGGAGAGCTTGCATTATGGACACTACCATGGGTTTGGGGACACCGCTGAGAGCATCCCTGAGCTGAGCAGTGTGTTGGAGCACTCGAGCTGTGTCCAGGTAGAACAGCGCTATGATAGTGCTGTCCTGGGCGCCATGCAGCTGCACCATGGCTCCTGAGTCCAGGGCGACCCCCATTCCTCTGCAGTACCAGCCTGAGGACGCTGCATAGCCTGTGCTGTGGGTGCCTCAGCTTTCTGAGAGAGTCCTTGGATTCAGTCACATAGTTCCCCGTGAGTGCTGCTTTGTGCATAGACATGTCTCATAGAGCGGCAGGCCTCCCGCAAGGTGTGCTTTGGAGGGTTCTCTTGTTTGACACCAGCCTTTTTTTTTTTTCCCTACGGCACGAGACATTGCCACCTTTTTGTGAATCTTATTTGATCAGGACAGTTTGGGCATCATTTCCGCTCACCATTACTATTTGCTGTAGCACTCCTGATAACACAGCTACTCCCTGTGCAAGGACCCTCACAGCAGTGTCAAGCAGCGACCCTGGGAAGGGGACTGTCCTTTGTGTCTTCACTGAAACTGCTGCAGGTGCGCTCAGTGGTCAGGGGTGTGGTAGTCCCCTTCACCCCCACCCCCACCCTCACTCCCGTGTAGACTGCTGCCCGGGTTTCCTTGGAAACAGCCTTTGCCGAGGATGGACTAGGTCTGTTGTTTTTACCCCACATTTATACTTGACCTGTAGACTTTTTTACCACAGACAATGGTTTTTCTTTATATACAGTGGATGTTGCTGTTTGTAGGGACTGTCGGGTCAGAATATTTTACTATGGTGACCTATTTTTTTTGTTACTGTTTTTTGAGGTTTTCTGCTTAAATATATACACCACTATATATCCAGTTAGCTGAGAGAACTTTGGGTTTCTCTGATTAAAGCTGCATTCAATTCATGGTTTTATAGAAATTAGCTTTTGTTTAGGCAAATAGTGGTTATACTGCAAATACCCAATGACTTCTGGTTTTTGTAATGACTATCGGTGCAGATGAACTGTGAGATGACAAAGCCAATGTTTTAAGACTGTACTAGCATTTTGTTTTCAAGCTGTTCTTTACAAATTGAATAAAAAAAGAAAACTTGCTGCTGATCTGTCTCTGCGCCTGCCTTGTAGGTGGGGTTGGGGTGGGGTCCTGGAGGTGTGTCATGGGAAAGAGGTTTCGCATTGGCCTGTGTTTTGCTTTCAAGGTTTGTCTTCACGCCCCATATAATGGGTTTGCTAATGCTCAGCTTTGTGCCCCTCATTTTACTGAGACTTATGTGAAGAATGTGAAGGGCTCTCCAGGGTCCGAGAACCTGCCTACATGGCTGACTTCAAGCTGAGCGGTCGTTCCCTGTGAGCTGCGTCCTGGAGTATCAGACGCTTGCTGCAGATACAGTCAGCAGGTTCATGGGGAACTCAGCGTGTGCTATAAAGACAGAAATGTTTGACCCATGTGGAGAATTGTTTGGCGCTATATGACTGTTTGGGGTGGAGATGCTACATAGAATATGTGGTGGGGCAGCATGCATGCTCTCTACAGGTAGGCAGTATAGTAGCAGGGTATAATTGTCACCAGCTTGGGAGCCACCTCCCTGTCCTCTGAAGATCCCTGTCATCCAGAACCACCCCCAGAGGCTCCTAGTTGATGCTCCTGGAGGTACCACTGCAGCTGTAGCTGGGGTGCGCCTGCCTCCTGTTCCTGCTAAAGTTGTGTTCATGACCATTGTGGCTGGCCACCTGACAGTTTGAGGTAACTGAGAGTCAATTTTGCAAGCATGGTTCAAGAACATGGCATCTTCATAACATCGCAGCTTCAGCACGTAACAGCAATACCGGTTCTATATTTCAGGGTTCCGTTTGTCTCCCTAAGGCTGGGAGAAAAGTTGGAGCTCCTGAATCACCCTCTGGATTATCACTCCTGCCTTCCATGGGAGGCCGTCAGTCTGGACCACTGTCCTTCGACAGCCAACCAGACTAAAGGAAGTGGTGAGGAGCCTCTGGTAGGCATGGGTGGCAAGGCGCCAGGAACTCGAAAGCGGTGGGACTCCGCTCTAAGAATCCTTAACAGAATTTCATAGCACCCGTTTTGGACAAGTCTCCATCACCAGGCATGGCGCGCATTCCTCGGGAGACCCCAGCAGTATAGTGCCTGTCCTCACAGCTTTAGATAGCTCAGAGCACCAGAGTCCTTGGCATCTGAGAGTGGAGCAACCATGGGTCTCAGAGAGTCCAGTGGTACCTTGCTGACTGACCATGCTCCCCAGCCCTAATGAGGGCGGCAGTGACAACATGGTGGGCTGCCACAGGCCAAGCTTTGTCTTCAGGCAGTGTGTGTTTCCTGCTGGCTTTAATCATTAATATTTACCATTTGTTATATGTCCATATGTACACTTGGGTGGTTCCTGTGGTCGCCAGAGTTAGATCCCCAGGAGCTGGAGTCACCCAACAGTGTTGGGAACAGAACTGAGGTCCTCTGCACGACTTGTGTGCACTCTTAACCACTGACCCATCTCTTGGCCCCTGGCTTTAATATTTAATGAGGAATTGGTTTGAAATAAAAATACATTTCTGCCCCCCACCCCATCCGCATAATAAACTGTGGAATGTGATTCTTCTATATTCCTTCTCTATCTCTTCAGGAAATCCAAGGGGACCCTGATAACCTCTGACAGAACATTGGGATGATGATCAAGAGGGTGGGCTTCATGTGGCCCATTCAGTGTCATGTTGTCTTAGGGTTTTATTGCTGTAAAGAGACACCATGACCAAAGCAATTCTTGCAAAAGAAAATATTTAATTGGGGCTGGCTTACAGTTACAGTTTAGTCCATTACCATCTTGATAGGAGACATGGTGACAGGCGAGCGGGCCATGGTGCTTGAGAAGGAGCTGAGAAGTCTACATCCTGATCTGCAGGTGGCAGGAGAGTGTGTACCACAATAGGTGGAGCTTGAGCATAGGAGACCTCAAAGCCTGCCCCACAGTGACACTTCCTCCCACAAGGCCACAGCTCCTAATGGTGCCGCTCCCTGTGGGCCAGGCATTCAAACACACAAGCCTATGGTGGTGAGACCTGTTCAAACCGCCACATGCGGCAACATGTGACAGCCTTGGTACCATCTCCAGGTGTCGGCTGAGCACCTCCTGGGTGTCTGTTGACCCGAGTGGTGGCTATTTCCTGTTGCAGGTTTTCTTGCAGTCCTCCACATCAGAGGAACAGAAAGCACCCAAGTTTCCACTAAAGCAGAATTCACAGCCTTTTTCCCTCATAGGTCAGTTTGTAAAAAGTACTCTGTTGAGAACTTAATGCAATATATTTTTGATCATATTCATCCCCTGAATCCTTCCCCTAACCCAGATCTGCTCCCACACCAGGTGACTTCTCAGTTTGTGCTGCCTTTGGACCCCGAGTTTGCAGTTATCCACTGGGAGCTGTTAGCTTACAAGTAGCCACACCACATGTGGTTGGTATGTACCAGGTCGCACTGCCTGCATCACTATGTGAGCTGACTGGTGACGCCCTGGAGCTCCCAGGGACAAAAACATCAATCAGATAGTACACACGGTGTTGCCCATGGCTCCAGACTCAGGCAGCAGAAGATGGCCTTGTTGGCCATCAAAGGGAAGAGAGGCCCCTAGTGCTGGAAAGGCTCGATGCAGCAGTGTAGGGGAATACCAGAACAGGGAAGCAGAAGGGGGTTGATTGGAGAACAGGGGAGGGGAGATGGCTTATGGGACTTTATGTTTGTGTGGGACCAGGAAAGAGGAAATCATTTGAAATGTAAATAAAGAATATATCTAATAAAAAAAAAAGTAGCCACATCCTTTAAAAAGCCAGTGTCCTTATGCCCATTGTGTTAGATTTCAACTGGTCCCTCCAGGGATCAGAGAGCAGGACCTGACATTCATATGCTCCTTTCTAACCACACAAGTGGGAGTCACTTCCCTTTAAGTGGGTTAGTGAATTCATGCCAAACTGTACCAGCAACCCAGGCGCTTGGTCCACCCGGAGACATACTGTGGTGAGGCATTGTGCACAAGCCAGGTGTGCTGGTGCAAGCTTAAATCTAGAACTCACTAAGGTACTGCAAGTTCAAAGCCAGCCTGGGCTACAAAACCATTAAAGGTTTATGCTTTCCAGAAGCTTTATGCAGACAGCTTCTATAAGTAGCCAGTCTGACAGCCAAAGCTGTCATTTCTGCAGATAGTTAACCCATCTGCCAACAGCTGGCCCCAAACAGGAGACACCTCCTTGGCTGGGTCTGGCAGAGTAGCAGGAAGCAACTGCAAGTGAGAAAAGCCACTGGGCAAAGCAACTGCCGGAACCTGACCAGCCTCCAGGAGCCGGATGGCACCTCTCCGTCTGAGTGGACAGTGGGGACGTGTCTGCCAGATGAGGATAAGCCGGAGGCTGGCAGACACAGGCTGGGGCTGTTGAATCTCTGGGTGGACAGGACTGCACCCAGGTGCCTTCCCTCTCCACGATGCCTTAGAGCAGGGGAGCCTGTGTCGTGCGGCTACAGAACTGACACAGGAAACAATACCCTAGTGCCAAGACAGCTGAGCACTCAACCATTAACCAGACACAGACCGCTGCAGGAGCCAATCCCTGGAGACATTCCGCCTCCTTTGGATGAAACAGTCAAATTCACGATCAGCAAGTTTGAGATGGAGCCTCCACCCCCAGACTGAGGGTCGTGCTGTGATGCGGTGCACTGGAAGCCCACTGATCATAAGACCCTGCCTTCCATCCCCGGCACTCCTACAGTTACCATAACCAAGGCGGACACAGGATGAGAGTCACAAAGCCATAGGTGGTTGAGGGGTGTTTTCACGCAGCCCTGTGACCCTATGAACAGAAATGACCCTCATTCTCTCATGAAGAAAGACTTGGGCACAGAGCCAGTTCTCCAGCATCTCCTGTAGCTTCAGTCAAATCCTCACGCGAGGAGAAAAGGCAGAGCTGACCTGAGTAGACACCATGCTCCTACCCGACCCCTTCTGCCCCGTGCTGAAGTTGGGCCATTGGATGTCCAAGGGTACCGATGACAGCTGAGGCCAGGTGTGCCTCATTGGCTTCTTAGTTCTCTCAGGAAGGTCTCTGGACTCCTCTAAACCCAGGAGATCTAAAGAGAGAAAGCCTGGCCTCTTGGGACACCTGAACCGTCCCCACCAGAGGCTGTGTGAGGAACTGTCACGCTGAGGAAGTACCACGGTATAGTAGGCAGTTGTGAGTCAGGGAGCCCCCTGCTGGACACAGGAGGTAAGTCCAGCGGTGTGGGAGAACAGCATGGTGTCACCGTGCTGCCAGAGGCACACCTGGAAGGCTCAGTTATGAGGTTGCTTGTAACATGATCATTCATCCGTACCGTTACCATAACCAAGGTGGACACAGTATGAGAGTCAACAAAGCCATAGGTGGTTGAGGGGTGTTTCACGCAGCCCCACAACCCTATGAACAGAAATGACCCACATTCTCTCATGAAGAAAGACTTGGGCACAGAGCCAGTTCTCCAGCATCTCCTGATTAGCTACCCAGAAACTACCTGGGAAGAAAATATTTGAACTACTCAAATTCCTGGTTTCCTGTACAAGTCATTTCTCCTCCTCCTCCCCTCCTGCTCTTCCCTCCCCCGTGCTCCCCTCTCCCTCCTCCTCTTGTTGCGTCTCTACAGTCATTCCTTATATGTGTGTGAATGCACACATGCCACAGTACATGTGTGAAGGTCAGAGGACAACGTACAGGAGCTGGTTCTCCTACCTTCTTAGAGGTGGGACGTGGGGTTTCAGGCTCAGTGGCAGGAGCCTTTACCCCCTTGAGCCACCCGTATAACCATTTACTATGACGGTAGTGGAGGCAGCCCTGGGCCTGCCCAAACACCCAGCAATATCTAATGTGCCCAGAGGCACATGAGCCAAAGCCAGCTTTAGAGCAGCCCGAGAACCACGATGCACTGAAGGTGGTCCCCAGGTACTGTCAGGACAGGAGCGTCAAGTCTGTGGAGTGTATTGGGATGGCTGAGGCTGAGGTGTAGTAATTTTCTAATCTAGAAAACTGGAAAACCTGGTTAATGGAATTAGACTACTGTGATGGTTTGTGTGTGCTTGGCCCAGGGAGTGGCACTATTAGAAGGCGTGGCCCTGTTGTTGTAGTAGGTGTATGACTGTGGGTGTGGGCTTAAGATCCTCACCCTAGCTGCCTGAAAGCCAGTATTCTGCTAGCAGCCTTCAGATGAAGATATAGAACTCTGAGCTCCTCCTGCACCATGCCTGCCTGGATGCTGCCATGCTCCTGCCTTGACATTAATGGACTGAACCTCTGAACCTGTAAGCCAGCCCCAATTAAATGTTGTCATTTGTAAGACTTGCCTTGGTCATGGTATCTGTTCACAGCACTAAGACAGCTGCACTTATAAGCGCTACGGGGCTCAGACTAACAAAAATGTTGGTGCTGATTTTTGAGCATTTCAGTTCTGAATGGGGACAGATCATCAGACAGAGGCAGATTTGGAGGGTGAGTGTGGGACATTTTCTCACATGTGAAGGGACTAGGAAGGGAACCAGCATGAAGGGACAGCGTAGGTAACGAGAAAATATAATCAGAGCCTTATATACAAGTATAAAAACGTTACACAAAGCTCATGGCTTGTGTAATTAACAAGCTGATAATAAAATGTCTAATATGGGAAATACAGATAAGAAAGTAACCCATAATAAAAAAAAACAAATCAGAAATAAACATAATTCACATTGGCACAGCAAATGTATTCCTAAGTGCTATGTATATAAAATGAAATAAAATGGAATGACTTTTTAAAAAAGATTTATTTTATATGAATATCAGATCCCATTACAGATGGTTGTGAGCCACCATGTGGTTGCTGGGATTTGAACTCAGGACCTTTGGAAGAGCAGTCAGTGCTTTTAACCGCTAAACCATCTCTCCAACCCCAAATGGAATGATTTTCACAGAACACAGGAATAACAACCACCCAGTAAGGATGAGTACACAGTAGAACAAATTTATACAGGTCAGACCATTTCAATCTCCAGTATCCAGTAAACGTGAAGATTTACAATGTGGGCCAGCCAAATGGCTGGGAAGGAAATGGTGCTTGCTGGCAAGCTGACCTTCGCCCCAGGCCCCACACCGTAGAAGGAGGAAACTAACACCCACAAGCTGTCTTCCGACCTGGTGCCTGCTGTGAATCCTAGCCCTCTTGAACCTGGGGTCTTAGATCAGGGCTCTGACTGTGTCTTCCTCTACCAGTAGGGGGCAGCAGCCATCATCCCAGTACAACAGGCCACCTGAGGAATTGTTCCTAGAATGTATTTTCAGCAGACTAATACTAAGGGTGTTGGAACCTCTGTATGGACCCTCAATCCGGGGAATCCCTATCTGCTTTATGCCGCTAAGGCATCACAGCCAGTCCCCACTGGCTGGCGTGAGGGGTTTTGAGATCCTTCCTTTGTCCACCTTCCCTGCAGCACCTGACTCTCTGATGACCTCCACTTTGTCCACCACAGTGCAACACCACAGACAGGGTTGCACTGGACCGACAGGCCGAAACATCTGCAGACAATCCGCAGAGAATCCCTTTAACATTCAGCAAGGCGGGGAAAGGATGGTTTCCAATTAAACAAGAAACCGCTGTGTTCCTGACACCTAGCACGCGCAGTTTACACGTGTTGGAAGAGCTGTTTTCAACTTATTTAGACACAGCCTTTTATCGGATTTCTCTTTCACGTGCCTAACTAGGAAAACATGACAGAAGCAATTAGCTCTGACTTTTTTGTTTCTTTGGGAGCAGACCCTGTCTCCCAAACCTCTGCAGTGAGCAGGCATACCCACAGTCAAGCTCATGTGGCCTCAGGACAGGGCGATCGAGTCCCTACCACTGTCCCTGCTGTGGCATCCACCCTGCAGGTGTCTGTGCAGCAGGGCCGGACTTAAGCCTGTCGGGGGCACAGCTAGGTACCCTGACTCCAGAGGGTACACAGTGTGAAGACAGCCTCCAACCCACCACGCTGAGTCTGCACCCAAGTGGAGGTGTGTATGTGTGCATGCACATATGTGTGTGAGTGCATGCATGCACGTGTGCATGTGTGTGCATGTGCATGCGTGTGTGTATGTGTGTGTGTGTGTGCGCGCGCGTGCACATGCACACTGTGAACATTTGTGCGCCCAGTCAGTTCTCTATCATGAGGCGTGAGAACGGATAGAAGACGTTCACGTGGGGCAGCGCTCCATCAGCAGGTCACTCGTGTTACCTTCTTGTATTTTTCTCCTTTTCTGTTTGGGCCTTAATCTTTTGGAGTAAGAAAAGGTTATTAAAGACAACACTAGGTGTCTAGAGAGGGCTCAGCAATTCTGTTGCCAACACCCACACGGCAACTCACAAACACCCATGATCCCCCAATCCAGGGATCCCCTCTTTTGGCCTCCATGGGCTGCTGCATACACACAGTGCACAAAAACTCATCTGGGTTCGCACATATATGCAGATAAAGAGGTTTTAAGAAAGGAAACAAAATGGGCTGGAGAAATGGCTCAGCAGATAAGAGCAGTGGCTGCTCTTCCAGAGGTCCTGAGTTCAATTCCCAGCAACCACACGGTGGCTCACAACCATCTGTAATGGGAACTGATGCCCTCTTCTTTTTTTTTCTTTTTCTTTTCTTTTCTTTTCTTTTCTTTTCTTTTCTTTTCTTTTCTTTCTTTTTCTTTCTTTTTTTTTTTTTTGGTTTTTCGAGACAGAGTTTCTCTGTGTAGTCCTGGCTGTCCTGGAACTCACTCGGTAGACCAGGCTGGCCTCAAACTCAGAAATCCACCTGCCTCTGCCTCCCAAGTACTGGGATTTACAGGCGTGCGCCACCACACCCAGCTTTTTTTTTTCCCCATGCCCTCTTCTGATGTATCTGAAGACAGTGATGATGTACTCATATATATATAAAATAAATAAAATCTAAAAATGAAAATAAAAAGAAAGAGAAAGGAAACAAAAGCTTTTTAGACTCAAAATGAGGGACTAGAGAGATGGCTCAGCGGTTAAGAGCACTGACTGCTCTTCCAAAGGTCCTGAGTTCAAATCCCAGCAACCACATGGTGGCTCACAACCATCTGTAATGGGATCTGACTTCCCCTTCTGGAGTGTCTGAAGACAGCTACAATGTGCTAACATATAATAAATAAATAAATTGCCAGGCGGTGGTGGAGCACCTCTTTAATTCCAGCACTTGGGAGGCAGAGGCAGGTGGATTTCTGAGTTCGAGGCCAGCCTGGTCTACAGAGTGAGTTCCAGAACAGCCAGGACTACACAGAGAAACCCTATCTCAAAATAAATAAATAAATAAATAGGTAAGTAAATAAATAAATCTTTAAAAAGAAATAGACTCAAAATGAGATTTTACTTACTAAAGCTGAGTCGTGACCCTCACATTATATGGGGAAGATGAAGGGCCAATTTCAGGCAAGATCTAAGGAAGAGCAAGAGTGGGGAAGATGTCCTCCGAAGGCTGCGGTGGGAGCAGGCTACCTGGGTTTGTGGGTGTAGCTTTAGTCAGTATGGGGAGACTGGAGACCAGAGCAGCCTGGCTCCATGCTGGAGCTGCTGTGTCCTGTGGGCTCAGCCGCATGAGTACGCATGCAAGTAAGGGACAGTGACTAGAGAGAAGAGCCCCCATCCTGTAGTCTGAATGGGGCCCATCATTCCCCCACCGCTGGTGTGTCTGAATGCCTGGTCTCCAGGTAGGGGTGCCGTTTCGGGGCGTCGTGAGGACTGACTGGTGAAGGCAGGTCACCGGCTGGCCTGTCAGGGTTGTAGATTGGCTCCACTCTCGGTTTGTCCTCAGTGCCCTGGTCCACCGGTGTGAACCCCCTCAGCAGATCCTCCAGCGTGAACCCCCTCAGCAGATCCTCCAGCGTGAACCCCCTCAGCAGATCCTCCAGTGTGAACCCCCTCAGCAGATCCTCCAGTGTGAACCCCCTCAGCAGATCCTCCAGCGTGAACCCCTCAGCAGATCCTCCAGTGTGAACCCCCTCAGCAGATCCTCCAGTGTGAACCCCTCAGCAGATCCTCCAGCGTGAACCCCTCAGCAGATCCTCCAGCGTGAACCCCCTCAGCAGATCCTCCAGCGTGAACCCCTCAGCAGATCCTCCAGTGTGAACCCCCTCAGCAGATCCTCCAGTGTGAACCCCCTCAGCAGATCCTCCAGTGGCGGTGAGCTCTGCCATGCCTTCCTCACCACAGCAAATGACAGCCACCAGAATCAACCCTTGCTTCCTACGGTGTTTCCAGGAGGCGTTTGTCACAGCAAAAAAGTAAGCCAGCCTGGCCTGGTGGTAGTGTGTGTCTGTATTACGCACAGTCACTAGGCTTGAGACAGGCAGATGGATTTCTGTGAGTCTGACGCCAACCCAACATGCAGAGTGGGTTCCGGGTCATCCAAGGATATGAAATGAGACCCTGTCTCAAAACAACCAAACAACCTTGGCTCCTTACTTCACAGCTCTCAAAAATCAATTCCATTTAGATTAAAGAGTTAAGTGAAGCCGGCAGTGGTGGCACACGCCTTTAATCCCAGCACTTGGGAGGCAGAAGCAGGCAGATTTCTGAGTTTGAGGCCAGCCTGGTCTACAGAGTGAGTTCCAGGACAGCCAGGGCTACACAGAGAAACCCTGTCTCAGAAAAAGCAAAACAACAACAACAAAAAAAGAGTTAAGTGAAATTCACTATAAACATGTACAGGTGCGGGCAGTGGTGGCACAAGCCTTTAATCCCAGTGCTTGGGAGGCAGAGGCAGGCGGATTTCTGAGTTCGAGGACAGCCTGGTCTTCAGAGTGAGTTCCAGGACAGCCAGGACTACACAGAGAAACCCTGTCTCGAAAACAAAACAAAAAGAAAAGGCCACAGTGAAACCCATTCCTTCAAATGCTAGCTAAATAGTAATAATAATATAGTAATATAAATAATAATAATAATAATAGAAACAAAGAAACCCCACTGTTCTGTGAGCAGAAAATAAAGAGTGTACTGATCGTTCCTTTCCAGGATTGGGTGCTGAATATTCACACTGTGAGAGTCTGTGTGAAAGAGGCCCTGACCTCTGCTCTAAGGCCCACAAGTCCCCCACCTTTGCCCTGAGTCTCTGGCTTCCTGCCCTGGAGCAGGGGAAGCTAAAGGTAGGTGCCCAGGGACCCCACAGCCCCTCACTCAGACTTGATGGGCAGAGCTGGACGAGGAGAGGGAGGAGAGAGCTGGCCACTGAAGAGTGAGCAGTGGGGCCCCACCCCTCAAGTGTTCCTGGGATGCATAAAGCAGAACCCGAGGGTCACCGTAAACCTCTCCTCGGTTAGAAGCAGCGTGGAGGCCGTGTGGGTGCTGAGCAGAGACAAACTGACTGGGGGAAGAGCCAGTAGAAGTGCCTCCTGCCGGGACATCAGCTGTTGCGGGGCGAAGGCATGGGTGCCACTGCTCAACAGGTTCTGCAAAAAGAAACACCAGGACCAGAGCCGGGATGTGGATGGGAGGCCAGGCCGGAGGCCCAGGAAGAGCAGCCACTGCGGTTCATGGCACCTGTTACAGAGTCGGCATGGGAGGGAGGTCAGCCTTGGAGCTGTGCAGAGACGCCATGGGCGGGGCTTGAACGAGATGCTTGCTCCCTGTGATAGTTTAGATAATAGCTCCCATAGGCAAATATATCTGAACATTTGGTCAGGAGTTGGTGGACCTGTTTGGGAAGAATTTGGAGGTGTGGCATTGTTGGCGAAGGTGTCACTGGGGGGGGGTGGGCTTTGTGGAGTTTTGTTTTGTTTTGTTTTGTTTTGTTTTGTTTTGTTTTGTTTTGTTTTGTTTTGTTTTTTGAGACAGGGTTTCTCTGTGTAGCTCTGGCTGTCCTGGAACTCACTTTGTAGACCAGGCTGGCCTTGAACTCAGAGATCCACCTGACTCTGCCTCCCAACTGCTGGGATTAAAGGTGTGCACCACCACCACCCGGCGGGCTTTGTGGTTTTAAAGGCCCACACCATTCCCAGATAGTGCTCTCTGCCTGTGTCTCTATGTCTCTGTTTCTCTGTCTCTCTCTGTCTCTCTGTCTCTCTGTCTGTCTCTCTCTCCTCCCTGGATCTCTCTGCTCTCTGTCTATATCTCTGCCTCTCTCTGTGTCTCTTTCTCTCTGTATCTTCATCATCTTTGTCTGATCCTTTGTCTGTGCCTGCCTCTCTGTCTCTCTGTCTCTGTCGCTCTCCCCCCCCCCACACACACACACCTCACCTGCTTGAGGATCAGATATAAGCTCTCAGCTGTTGCTCCGGCACCATGCCTCCTGTCTGCTACAATTAATACTTTCCTTTATTAGTTGCCCTACTCATAGTGTCTCTTCCCAGCAATAGAAGGATAAATAAGATGGTCCCCGGTGTGGCTGGTTGGGGATGATTAGGAAGCATGGCCTTGCTGGAAGACATTATATCGCTAAGGTGGGCTTTTAGGTTTCCAGTCATTTCAAGTTACCTTTCTTGGGTTCCCCGCGCTCTCGGCTGCCTGATGCTACTACTGACTCCACTCTGCCATCTTGGACTCTGACCCTCTGAAACTGTAAGTCCGAAATAAACTCTCTTTTCTCTAAATTGCCTTGGCTACAGTGTTATATAACAGCAGAGAATAGTAACTAAGATACATGGTATGGAGGAAGTCTGGCTTGCTGCCCGCAAACTGTGTATGTGTGTGTGTGTGTGTGTGTGTGTGTGTGTGTGTGTGTGTGCATGAGCACGCGCGTCTGTCTGTGTGTGTGGTGTGCACGGATGTGTGTCCCTGTGTCCCCACATGCAGGACAGAGGCTGACACTGAGTGTCTTCCTTTAGCACACTCCACTCTTTATCTAGAGGCAGGGTTTGTCGTTTGAACCTGCAGCCTGATACTTGACTAGTCTGGCCAGCTTGTGTGTTCCAGGATCCTGTCTCCATCTCCTGAGCCCTGGCTTACAGGAGGGCTATCACGCTGCCTGAATGTACATGAGTGCTAGAGGCCTGAACTCACCCTCAGGCCTAAGTGAAGTCACTAGGCAAACCAGGAATGATAACCCCAGGAAGCCAGCTGTCCCCACGTCCTCAGAACTCGCTTCTGTGAAGGACAGGGTCCAGAAATAGGTGGCTGCTGAGCTCTGTGTGAGCATAGGCTGTGAGCCGCCTCACTGCTGAGGCCTGGGTAACACCAGAACTGGAGCGTCTGGATGGTGAGGGGCCTCGCCTGGGAGGAGAGAGCAGGCTCTGTTCAGGGCACCTATGTGCAGACACCTGCATGTCTGACATATGGTATAGAATTGAACATGGAACAGGCCTCAGTCTCAAACCCAAACTCAGTGGAGCCAGAAGAGTTCTGAGCGCCAAGGATGTGAAGATTCAACTGTCCTGCCGCGTCAGGCCACCGTAGCTTTCCTGGTGCGGCTGCAGCGTGTATGACCCGTTCAAGTAACTGAGTCAATGCAGGCAGGAGGTCTCTTCCTTTTGGTCAGGATAGAGTCTGTAGGCATAGCCACCCACTTGGGTCCAGCAGTGGGGGACATCCTAAGCCTGGAGATGAGGACACGTTCCCTGACATCACTGTAAAAGGGGCCCCAGCAGAAGGCCCTCCCTGGGGTGTCTGTGGGAGCCTAAGACAGGTGGCCCTGCTGCCTAGCACCTGTCCTGCTAGTATTTTGATCATCTAGCTCTTGCACATCCACACCCCAGGGATGGTTTCCGGGGGTGACCCCGGGTGCGCGGAGGTGCTTCTGAGCTGAGGAAGGTACATCTGCTTGCTATTACCTGCTGTGGCTCTGCTCTGCTTTGTTTTGTTTTGTTTTGTTTTTCGAGACAGGGTTTCTCTGTGTAGTCCTGGATGTCCTGGAACTCACTCCGTAGACCAGGCTGGCCTCGAACTCAGAAATCCGCCTGCCTCTGCCTCCCAGGTGCTGGGATTAAAGGTGTGCGCCACCACCGCCTGGCCTGTGGGTCTGTTCTGAATGAACAGGCAGTCAGTGCCAACTGTGGAGCCCTTGGTCCCAAACAGAACGCCCCAGGCATGTGTGTAGAAGTCAGATAATTGGGCTGGAGAGATGGCTCAGTGGTTAAGATCACCGACTGCTCTTCGGAAGGTCCTGAGTTCAAATCCCAGCAACCACACAGTGGCTTACAACCATCTGTAACAAGATCTGACTTCCTTTTCTGGAGTGTCTGAAGACAGCTACAGTGTACTTACAGATACTAAATAAATAAAATCTTTCAAAAAAAAGTCAGATAATTACCATTAGGGGCCACTTCTCTCCTCGCCCCTTGTTGGGGAAAGGTCTGACTTATTTCTACTGCACTGCGCACTCTCCAGGCCGGCTGTCCCGGGAGAATCTGTCCACTCTCCTGCCCCGTCTCTGTAGGAGTGCTGGGATTACAGATGTGCGTCATGACACCCGAGTTTCAATGTGGGTTTGGAGGACTGAACTCAGATCGTCAGGCTTGTGACGCAAGGCCATGTACTCGCTGAGCCACCGTGGCTTGAGCCAGTCGTAGATGAAATAATTCTTGTTTGGAGGCTGTCTTATCTTCACTGTGAGTTTCCATCCATGCTCCTGGACTGTCCTTGAGCTATGACAGAACACTCACAGTTGTCACAATCGAAGATGCCTCTCAGGGCTGGAGAGATGGCTCAGTGGTTTAAGGTGGCTCTCGTGGTGGGCCCGGGGTTCATTTTCCGGTGTCGTGTGGTAGTTCCTAAGTCTCTTACTCCAGTTCCAGGGCATCCAATGTCTTCTTCAGCCTCTTTGGACTCCTGCACACATGTGGTCTCCATAAACTCAGACAAGTACACACACACATACACAAAACAATAATTAATTAATTTAGAAACTGTTGCCAGAAACTGGCAGACACCCTCCTAAGTGGCAAGTTGCCCTCCCATGAGAACCATCCAAATGGAGATGGTCCTGGACACTGTGAATGTTTTGTTATGCAAAGCTGGGATTCTGTTTTAGTTTCCTGAAAAGTAATGGTTTTTCCATTTTCCATTTTAACTGTGTTGAAATCAAACCGCAGACTCGGTGTCTGTGTACCACATGCATGCCTGATGCCTTTGGAAGTCAGAAGAGGGCACTGGAGCCTCTGGAAATGGAGTGACAGATACTCGTTAGCCGCCATGTGGGTGCTGGGAATTGAACCCCAGTCCTCTGGAAGAGCAGCCAGTGCTCTTAAGCACCGAGTCATCTTTCTAATCCTCCTAGCACTCCTGTTCTTATCTGAGTTGTTTGGCATCATTCCAGGAATGTTCAGTTCAAAGGTCAGCTACGTTTGGGTGGGTTATGCACAGAGCCTGGTTCTCCCCCAGCACTCTTTCTTCCTTCCATATTTCCCCACTGTACCCCTGAACAGCATTAGACCCTCGGGCTTCTGCTCGAGAAGCTCCCATTCCCTGTGTTTCTCCAACCTCTGCTGCCACGGCTGTGACTATAGCCAGGGACTCTGCCAGCCCTGCAGACACCGACCTCTGTCACCCCAACCCCCACCCCACCCCACCCCCACCCACCCTCTAGAGCTCCTTGCAGCGGAGCCACAGCATTGAGTATTTTCTCACCGTGACCAAACACTCGATAAGAAGGAACTTAAGGAAGGAACGTGTGTTTGGTGGGGGACACAGACTCCATCGTGCTGGGAAAGGCACGGAGGATGTGGAACGAGGTCTGGACCAGAGAGAAATGGGTTTCCTGCTTGGCTCCCTTCTCGCTCAGTCTGGGATCCCAGGCTACGGGTGATGTTGCCTGTGACCAGGGTGAGTCTTCTCTTAATTAAACTTCTTTGAAAACGCCCTCCACGGGCTCAGACGCTCGTCTTCTATGCGACTCTGAAGCCGATCAAACCGGCCATGAGCATGGGCCATGGCAAGTCCTTGTCAACTTGACACAGGGTTATGTCACTTCAAACCAGGGCAGGCAGGCACAGCACATCTCTCTCAACATCTTCCATGCCCCCACGTTTCCTCCGTGTGCCCTTGAGTGAGCTTAAGCCCAGGAGTGTGTGCCTCCCCTCGGCCCTGAGGCATTCCGCTGAGGTGCCCGTGGCAAGCCTGCAGCCACTGGGACAAGTTCCTTCCCTGGAAAGGTCTTGTCTATACCCGGAGCCATGCGCTTGGGTGACTTCCAACAGGAAACCCCAGGTGCTTTCCTGGTCAGCACCCATACTTTGCTTGTTTGCAGAACGCTGTCTCTCGTTTCCCTCTAATTGGACCCCAGTTCGCCAGTCACCACCGCTGTCCAGGCCTCTCACAGAGACCCTGTGGCTTGGACAGTACCGCACAGTTGTGTCTTGGAAAGGACACCATGACTTCTGCCTGAGAGTAATTTTTTGTGGTGAAATTCAAGCATGTGGCTTGTCCTTGGCGCGACTTCCTCGGTCATGGTTTAATGCAGAACACGCTGGAAATCCCCGAAGTGAAAGATTTTACTTGTTTTTCTAATTCTCCTGTGAGTGCGGAGGGTTGGGTGCGGTGCGTGTGAGGGCGAGCCTGAGGAGCCCTGGAGAGGGAAGTGTCCTCTCATTCTTAGCCTTGCTCCTTTGAGGCAAGACCTCTCCCTAAACTCGGGGCTTGCAAGTGGTCTTCCTGTCTCTGTCACCCACAGCACTGGAACTACAGGTGTGCGTGAAAACATACCCAGATTGTCCCTTGGGAGCTGCGACCCGAACTCAGCTCCTCACAGT
The DNA here is from genome assembly GCA_964023405.1 of Apodemus agrarius. Lineage (NCBI taxonomy): Eukaryota > Metazoa > Chordata > Mammalia > Rodentia > Muridae > Apodemus > Apodemus agrarius. Next base: position 7,141,920 of record OZ030023.1, on the reverse strand, counting down.
TACACGTTTGGTGCCCTTAACCACTGAGCCATCTCTCCAACCTCGGAGCGAAGGAGGCTTCCGAGTAATAAGTCATCGAAAAAGGTGACCAGCTACTCACACATCCTGACCAAACGAGCCCCTCTCTCCGCCCTGTCACCCTTTCCGAGGGCTCCTGTGTCTGCAGCAGAGACTCTAGCAGCCTGGATTGGCTGGTCATCGGAGCAGTTCATAGGTCTGTGATCGGAGCCAAAAAGCTCCTGGCTGGCTTGAGTGTGAGGGAACGCAGCCTTCCCCACTCGGCCACAAGTACACAGCCTGTCTACACACCCCTCCCTTGCCTGGGGACCCTCCGGGGGCTGCAGTAAATCCTGTCCAGTCCCAACCAGGCAACCCTCCACTTTCACAGGCCCCACGTGTTCTTGGGGGCCATGCCCCATTACATTCTTGTAGGGATGTGGGCTAGGGTCTCGTGTCACTCGGGCTGACCTAAAACTTAATATATAGTTAAGGGTGACCTTCAATTTATGACCCTCCGGCATGCTGGGGCCACGGGTGTGCCCCATTGCACCTGGTCCATGCAGTGCTGGGGCTGCTCACTGTGTTCCCAGAAGTCCATGCTCCCAAGATTAGCACCCGAGGGATGAAAAATCCGAGATGCAGGTAGAAATGGTTCCCGTCCCTCAGGTAGAAACGGTTCCCCTCTCTCAGGCTGATACGGGGCGGCTTGTTCCACCGCTCCTGTGACGGAGCGTGCTTGGCAGGTTTGACTTACAAATCCCTTCCATCTGTGGCCAGTGGGCACCACCGGGCACACGGAACCATTAACATCTGGAAAAATACAGGGGACGTTACCCTTCCAGCTCCAAACGGGGGCAGGTCCAGTTCAGCGCAGTCCATGAAGCCCCAGGACAGTTTCCTCTCTGAGTCATGGTGATGTGGAGAAAGAGGCGCAAGATCTGATTTTTCAGCCTGGAAAATCCTTTATTTTCAAACCAACACTCTATTTTGTAACTTTTCAGATTTTCAGGGTTTCTGAACTCCAGACCTATTTGCCACCCATCCTTGTGGGGCTGCAGACAACACATACACAGAGTCTACCCAGACACCTACGCTGAAAGCATTTGGTTCCTTGTCTTGAACCCGGGTCTAAGCCGGTCTGATCACACGCCCTCACCAGCTGTCCTGACACGAATGCACACTTAAACGTTACCTATGCGGCGGGCACGTGGTGCTCTTGGTACAGTGCTTGCCTACCACGTGTGAAGCCCTAGCTTCGATCCGTAGTGTAGAGCAAACCGGGCAGGCATCCAGCAGGCCGGGACAGGAAGAACAGAAGCTCTAGGTCATCCTCAGATGCATAGTGAGTTCAAAGCCAGCCTGAGCTACTTGACACTACACCTCAAGGCAAGGCAAAGCATTCCCGGGGCCTGGGAAGAAACATGAGTGTCCAGAGGAAAGCCAGAGCAGACCAGTCCACCGCCTCCATCGCCCCAGGCTTTGAAGGGGCCGGGCAGCCCCACTCTGCTCTTACACTCCTCCCCTCCTTCCTTAAGAACGCGATTTGACCAGTCTCCAGGTCTCCGCACTTCGGAGTACAGAGCAATCATGGCCAGCCCATGTTTCCTGCTAAGCTGTCTCTCTAGCCCTTAGTGTCTATTTTTTTTAAACATACAGCCAGAAGCATTTTGCTAATAGCTTAAGCTATTCTGGGCCACAATAAAATTTTAGCCCATCTGTCTCCAGAAGGTTCCCTCAAATGTCTTTCCAAAAGATGATGATTTTCCTTGTTACTTTAAAAAAACAACAAATCACCTTTCTCTTGAAAGTACAAATTAACAGTGTTGTGTTCTTTTTTTCAATGACTGCCAAGAACTGTGCATCTGACCGCCATTTGCCTTCCAAATGGCATGTGAAAAATCTTGAACTATATTTTCTTTTTTAAAAAAACTATTTAATTCACCTTGGGCGCAAGGCTCTTCTAACTACCTTGTTGGAAGTTAACTAAGGTAAATTTATGGACTAAAAAGGGCTTTATGTCCTGCCCATTCCAAAGGCTATCGGTAGCTTTCTCCACGTGAAGGTCTGCTTTGTTTTTGTTTGTTTGTTTGTTTGTTTTTTCATCTCTAGGTCTCCAGAGTCACCCTGGATAGCTCTGGCTTGCCTAGGGAGGCTGTGTGGCCCCTGTGCTGCAGTCTCTGTAACCTTACTCCAGATCCTTTCCTTCAGTCTTACGATGTGGTCACAGGTTTCCCGACAGATGCAGTTGCTCGTTAAGAAACAGGCCACTGACTGTGAAGCACAGAGAGCTCTCCTCAGATACACAGAGCTTTTCCAGAATTCAGTTTTGATCTGAGCATGGCAGTACATGCCTGTGATCTCAGCATTTGGAAGGTACAGGCAGGAGAATCTGGAATGGGCCAGCCTGGTCTACCTATCGAGAATTTGTGCCAATTGTCATCGTTGTCATCTATAATAATAATAATAAATTTAAGACATAGCAAACGCTATTAGCCACAACACATTGGCTATGCATTTCTTTTCCTTTTTTAAAAAAAGATTTATTTATTTATTATATGTAAGTACACTGTAGCTGTCTTCAGACACCTCAGAAGAGGGCATCCGATCTCATTACGGATGGTTGTGAGCCACTATGTGGTTGCTGGGATTTAAACTCACAACCTTTGGAAGAGCAGACAACGCTCTTAACCGCTGAGCCATATCTCCAGCCCAGGCTATACATTTCTAATCGTGTATACATTGATTAGAAAGTGGTATGTTTATGGGCTCAGTGTCTCCTCACAAGATAAACAGAGGAAGCACAGTCACTTTATAGGAGAACGCCTGCGGGGCAGATCAGAGCTGCCATCAGATCCAGGGTGCGCCGACCTCACCTGCCCTGTGTGGGGATGTGGGTGGACTCACCCCCCCCCACCATGGGATTCCTGCCAGAGCTGGGGCCTCTATCCATTCCTGCAAAAGAAAGCCAGGCATCCCCACCCTGAGAACCATGGCTCAGAACTCTTCCTGAGGGTCAAGGTTGATAGACAAGAAGATGGAGGGGCTGTCCCTGATGGGAAAAGCCCCAAAAGACACTGCTGTAAAGGGCGCTCACATAGGGTCCTGAGAGTAGCAAACTCTAAGATTAAAAGTACAGTTGTCCGGGCCGGCAAGAGGGCTCAGTGAGTGAAGGTGTTGGCTGTCAGGTTGATTACCTGAGTTCAATCCCTAGGACCCACGTGGCGGCAGGAGAGACCTGACTCTGGCTAGTTGTCCTTTGACCTCTGCACACACTCTATAGCCCAACAACCAACCAACCAATCAATCAATGGGATTAAAAAAAAAAAAAGCAAAATTGTTGCTCTTAAAAGTACTTCTCAAAGAAATAAGGTCCAGGTAGAAATTGGTCACTGGGAAGCTCAGCCTGGGCTGACTAGCTTTGAATGTCAGCTTGACACAGGCCAGAGTCACTTGAGAAAAAGGAAATTCAATCGAGACAATGTCTCTGTAAGACTGGATTATAGGCAAGTCTGTGGGGTGCTGCCTTAATAATTGATGTGGGAGGGTCAGCTCGCTGTGGCTGGTGCCACCTCTGGGCAGGTGGCCCTGGGTGCTATACGAAACCAAACGGAGCAAGCCACAAAGATGGGGCCATTAACCCCGTGTAACGAGCATTCCTCCGTGACCTCTGCATCAGCTCCTGCTTGAGTTCCTGTCCTGACTGCCCTGGAGGATGGACTACAAACTGTCAGATGAGATAATCCCTTTCTTCCCCACGCTGGGCTTGGTCACGGTGTTTTGCCATAGCAATAGAAACCTAAGGCACGTCTAGAAATCAGCTGAGTGTCCCAGGAGCTGCCTGGCTCCAAGGCTTGTGCTGAGGTTAACTTTGGGGACGGGGTGTGGAGATGTGCAGCTCTTAGTTTTTCAGTAAATCTCAAATTATTGTGAAAGAAGTTTACAAAGGCGCCTCCAGCCTGTCACCGGCACTATCCCGGCAGTGAGCGGACAGCTCAGTTCCTCAGCTCCTGCGGCGATGGCGGTGATGGCGGCGGCGGTGGTGGCGGTTTTCCCACATGTGCTGTGGATGTTTTGGATTTCCTCTTGCCACCTGCTGCTCTGTCTGTACCTGGGCTGCTTAAGACACGACCGGCTTGGCATCCATCCCGGGACTGGACTAAAGCTGCCCCTGAGTTAGAAGTAGACTCGCCACATACTGAGTTTTGACGATGCCCTGTGGCTTAGGTTCCAAAATGGTAAAAGTGTCTCCACTGTCCAGTGTCTAGCTGGTTCTGCATCACTAAATGACACATCCAGTTTCAGTAATGCCATGGGTGAAGGGTGACACTGATGGTCGGTCTGGCCCGCCGCTCTGTATTCTGCAGGTTTCCTGTCAGCCTTGACCAGCCACTAAGGTCACCTGTGCTGTGGCCGTCGTGATATAGATGCAAGTCCTGCCTTGCCAGCCTCTGTTTTGCTGAGGCTGGTTTCCATCTGACATCTGAGGCAGGATTTTCCTTCTTTCCTTCCTTTCTCCTTCCTTCCTTCCTTCCTTTCTCTTTTTCTTTTTCTCTTTCTGTTCTTTCTTTCGTTTTTTCTTCTTTCCTTCCTTCCTTTGTTTCTTTTGGCTTATGATTTTCTGATTTTCTTTCTTTTTTTTTTTTTTTAATTTTGGTTTTTTGGATTTTTTTTTTTTTTTTTTTTTTTTTTTTTTGAGACAGTGTTTCTCGGTGTAGCCCTGGCTATCCTGGAACTCACTCTGTAGACCAGGCTGTTCTCCAACTCAGAAATCCTCCTGCCTTTGCCTCCCAGAGTGCTGGGATTACAGGCATGCTCCACCACTGCCCGGCTTCGGCTTATGATTTTTGAGGCTCCATCCCTCACGGTGGGCTCTTGCTCCACTGTCCCTGGGCTTGTGGTACAGCAGGGCACCTCAGTAACAGGAGTTATGGTAAATTGCGGCGGTTTACCTTGAGGGAGACAGGATGGGACCAGAGGAAGTTATCCCTAAGGAGCCAGATGTGATGGTGTTGCCTTTAATCCCAGGAGTCAGAGGTAGGCAGACCCCTGTGGATTTAAGGCCAGCCTGGGCTACATTGCAAGTTCCACGCCAGCCTTACTAGTGAGACTGTTTCAAACAAACAACCCTAAGGTGCTGTGGGCTGTTCAGCAGAGAAGACTGCTAGGTACCCACGCAGCTGTGCAGCGGGCCTGCCTCGCCTCAAGCCGCCAGGCACAGATGGGAGAGCTCAAGGCTTTCACCGCCATAGTTTGGAAGGCTTTCTTCTTGACCAGGTGCTGATGAAGGGGGGTAACCCATGAAGCACTCACTAGTCAGCTCTGCTGAGGTGGTGGTGGGGGTGGTGGTCATGGAGGATATATGAGCTTTTGAGCCCGCGCGGAACAGCTCATGCCTTGCGCGTGTGAAAAAGACCCACAGTGCCTTGGGCCTGCGGCCCCGTAAATCAACCCCCGCCTGCAAGAAAGTGCCAGCACTGCTTCTGCGTTTCATCACGGGGCTGCTTATTAAGATGTCAAGAAAGTACAGCCCTTCGTGGAAACCCCTTAGGACGGGCGACTGAGAGCACACGTGGAAGGAAGAGAAGGTGGGAGGGAGGAGGGAGTGCAGGGCTGCTGTTCCGGAGAAGCCGCGGGAAGAGCCCGTGGTCAACTTCCTGGGGGCTGAGAGCACTGGGCTGGGCACAGGTTCATCAGAAGCCAGCTACGGTTTCTGATGAAGAAGCAAATGTCACCTCATAGGATGGTGCCAATCCACAGGGTGGCTGCCCGACCCCCAGCTGGCAGGTACCCTTGGAGAGTCTCTGGTTGCCCCGCAAGTGTTGGAAGGCCTGGCCCTGAAACGCCAGCTCCAGTGGGGAGAGAGAAACTCACAGGTTACTGCACTGCAGAGAGTAAGACCATCACGCCCGGTCCCTCCAGGCACAGAGCAGGCCTTGACTGAGGCTCGCAGACCCTGGAGAAGGAGGCAGCTGAGCCGCCAGGGCAATGCCTGGGAGATGTATAGCTCGCTTCAGCCACAGGAAACGACATCTGTTTTTACTCAGAAGCCAAGTCAGACTTCTCCAAGCCTGTCTCAGCACTGGCCTTTCTTTACTGGCATACCAGAGTGGCTTCTTGTAAATCTGAAGTAAACACTCTTTAGTAAAGTATTCCTTCTGAGGACACACGGGGGTGGGGGTTGGGGGTAGGGGGCGGGGAGAAAAGCCTGCATCGCTGCCTCCCTGCATGAGTCTCTGGTCCCTGAGGCCTGGATGAGGTCGGCAGGCTCCAGGAATAGGACTCTAAAGTTGCCTCAGCCTGCGCACCTGTGGGCTGAGGGGACAGCCTGGTCCCCTCTGTCCTCATCCTGCATTTCCTTTCCTTGGATCAAATCAAGATGCCCCAATTGAGGAGGAGTCCTGTTCACTCCACAGGGACAAGAGGGAAAGCAAATCCTGCTCCACACAATGCCCCCTTTTTCTATCGCTGTGATAAAACACTATGACCACCGGACAGTGGTGGCGCACACCTTTAATCCCAGCACTTGGGAGGCAGAGGCAGGTGGATTTCAGTTTGAGGCCAGCCTGGTCTACAGAGTAAGTTCCAGGAACGCTAGGGCTATACAGAGAAACCCTGTTTCAAAAAACCAAACCAAAACAAACCAAAACAAAACAAAACAAAACCCACCCTGACCAATACAACTTATAGAAGGAAGTGTTTAATCCGAGCTCATTGTTTCGGGGGATTAGGTCCATGACAACCCGGAACAAAGGCATGAAGGCAGAACAGCTGAAAGCTCACATCCTGGCCTGTAAGTGGGTGGGAGAGGGTGTGCTAACTGGGAATGGCTCAATCTTTACAAACCTCAAGCTCACCTCCAGTGACACACGTCCTCCAACGAGGCCACCTCCTAATCCTGTCCAAACAGCTCCACCAACTTAGGAACCAACTGAACACACATACCTATAGATAGGGGAAGCAGCATTATCATTCAAACTACCTTACTCAACTCTCTCTCTCTCTCTCTCTCTCTCTCTCTCTCTCTCTCTCTCTCTTTCTCTCCCTCTCTGCTTTCTGTGACAAAGCTTTGCTATGTATCCTAGACTGGCCCAAAACTCACAGCAAGCTTGCCGATTCGCCTCTGAGTGCTGGAATCATAGGTGTGAAGTGGGAACTGAAGGGTCCTCTGGGAGTCAGTTGTGTTGGATGGTGCTTTCTGGGGCAAACCCGTGGAGGAGTGTTTTCCTGAAGCGGGCAAAGGTGAAAGGGCATTTTGCTAAAGCAAGCATGTGAAAGGACACGTGGTGACGGATTCTTCACTAATGACACGCATGCGTATTGGTCTGCCTTACATTTTGTAGTTGAGCTCCTTTTTGTTGGGACTCCATAGAGAGAAATGCACCAAAAAAACTTCTAACGGTGTGTGCGGCTTCTTGCTGCTTCTGTGGACTCGGGCCGATAGGCAGTGATGTCAGCTGATACACATGGATCTGCTAAGTCAGACTCATGTGCTGAGGCAAGACATGTGGCGAAGCAAGAGTCATGTAGGACACGTGATGTTTGGAGAGTATGACTAGGACTTAATGACAGTCACAGGCTGGGCTTGGCTTGCTTGCATAGCTCAATCCTTGTTGGTCCCCTGTCTTCACTGATCTTTGCTTTCCTGAGAGAGGCACAGCAGAGAACTTTTCCAGATGTTACTGTTGGTCCTGGTTCCTCCTGCTGACTTGTGCCGATTCGCCTGAGGCCTCCCTGTTCCTGCTAGGCCGTGCCGCCATTGCTGCTATCCAGACACTACCCAACTGGCCTGCTGGTGTATCCATGAAGTGTTCGCAAGTGGTGAGCTGACCTGTGAGCAGAACGGCTGATTTCCCAAAGATGCAGATGGGAGTTGCTCCAAAGAACCATTTCTCAACAGGTCCACGTCCCCGTATCCTTTCTTTTCCACTGCCTCTGGTGGGTGGCGGGCTAGAAGGAAGGTGAAAGCATTTAAGAATCATCACTAAAAGTAGGCATTGAAAAAAATTAAAGTTACATAGGTGTACCGCCACGCCCAGAGGAGAGTATTGGGAGCAGAACTTGGGCCCTCAGGAAGAACAGCAGATGCTCTTAGCCCCGGAGCCATCTCACCGTCTGAGCATGCTCAGAAAGACTCAGCGAGCTTTCTTTGTCTTTGGACAACAGCAAACACAGATGTCTGCCTAGGGCAGTGGACATGGGACACTTTGAGGTGAGAATGGAGCTGTTTGTCTTCTTCGTCAAGGACCGTTCATGCCGCTTCTAGAGAGGCACGTGCCCAGCTGCTTGCCTGATAAAGGGCTGAGGCTGCCTTCCAGCTCGCTACCAACCTGGCAGCCCGTGAGACACAGGCACGCTAGGCTCCCAGCACCGCTTCCTCCCGTTGGCGGACGTTGCCTTTAATTATATTGTGCCGACAGTTGATGGTACTCTTCCACGGGGATGTTTCTGAGATTTATTTAGCCAACTTCATTAGTGCCGTCTCACTGGCTTCGACTGTCAATACTTAAAGGTCAGGCTTGCTTTCCTCTCGCAACAGTTTATCTTTTCATAACACTGTTCACACATACTCATAGCAAACCCGGGATGTATATGAGCTGGAAAACTATATGCTCTTGAAGCTCGCTGGGAAGCTGGCTCTGGGAGAAGGGCTGATCCCTACGCTTCAAACTCAAACATGTTTGTAGGAAGTATCCTCCAAGACTCCAGGCCTGGAAATGGGTTGCCCCCCCCTACCCCGGGACAGACAGGGAGAGAATAGCAAAACAGGCCAAGAGTAAAGCAAAGATCCTTGAGAATAGCCAGAAGGTGAACCTTTCCTAAAAGAGGATACCATAAGCCGGGCGGTGGTGGCACACACCTGTAATCCCAGCACTTGGGAGGCAGAGGCCAGCCTGGTCTACAGAGTGAGTTCCAGGACAGCCAGGGCTTCATAGGGAAAGCCTGTCTCGAAAAACAAAAACAAACAAACAAACAAACAAACAAACAAAAAAGAGGATACCATAGTTCATTTATCCTGATATAAAACCTATGGTCATCTGGGTGGGTTTCCTCCAGTGAAGAACAATCCAGAACTGAGGTGGCAGCCCAGGTTTTATTTACAATCCTCCTTTTGCACATGTTATTGAGAAATGCATCAAGTAAGGACAAATGTGGGGACAGAGCTTGCTGCATCCATCCCTTTTCTGCCAGCCTGGCAGCCTGAGGAGGCCACGAGCACCCCAGAGACTAAAGCAGAGGATTTGGGCAACTGCTCTTAGAAAGGAAAAAAAGTTGTTTTGTAAATATAACATATAGGAAAGCCTAGTTGATACATTTTTAATCTTAGCTTTGTTACTATGATTACTAAGTGCTAATATCTAAAATAAAAACCACTGAATGTTAAAAAAACAAAACAAAAAACAAACCTATGGTCCTTGGGAAGCTGAAAAGGTGGGACCTACTTCAAGATCCACTATACTGCTCTTGGGTGTTGTGATGGCTGTTTTGGTTGTCAATGTAACTATATCTGGATGAACTGCAGTCCCGATATGGAGGGCACATCTGTGAGAGAGACTCTGCTTGGCTGGAAGTGGGTGAATCTTGAGGCAGAGAGACACACCTTTAATCTGGGCCACACCTTCTGCTGGAAGCCTATCTATTATATATATTTATATAGTCCATACGGTCACGGAAGAAGGAGCTTTTGCTCTGTCTGTTTGCCCTCACCACTAACACATCCAGTCCTTCACTGGCATTGAAGATTCCTAGTTCTTTGAGAGTCCAGCATGTACTGAAGGCCAGCTGAGACATCCAGCCTTGTGGGACTGATTCTTGTGGGACTAGATTCTTGGACTTTCAATTTACATGTAGTCTTTGTTGGATTAATTGGACTGCAGCCTGTAACTCATTCCAATAAATTCTCATATATATATATATACTATATAATTTAATATATGTAATTAATATAAAAACAATGTTATTATATAGTATATAGTGTATACTATATATACTATATAGTGTATATTATATAATAAATTAAAATAATATAATTAATAATAATGCATTATATTATATATTAATGTATAAATTATATATATGAGAACCTTGACTAATAAAGGCATATTCCCACAGGACTCTGCATTCTACTCTGGAGATATCTGATCACATGTGTCACCAAACAGAGAGAAATTGAGCCTCTTCCCATGTTCATTGCTGCTCTCTTCATAATAGCCAGAGAGTGGAAACAGCCTAGATACCCGTCCACTGATGGCTGGGCAATGAACATGGGGGATGTTTATATAGTAGGATATCGTTTGGTTGCTTAGAAAAATGAATTATTAATTTTCAGGGAAATATATAGGTTTCCAAACAATCATCCAGACCCAGAAAGACAAATATTGCGTGTTTTCTCTCATACATGGATCTTAGATTTTTAATCTTTAGATACTGTGTTTCAATTAGATAACTACAGAGGTAGGGGACCAGGTGAAGAGGAGGGTCTTCCAAGGAAGGGAAATAGAATAGTGTAATAAAGGAATAAAGAGGAAACTAGGATAGAGGGTTAAAGGAGAAGGGGATGGTAGAGCGGGGAAGGAAGGAATATGGGGAGGGAGAGCTAATGCTAGGGGCCTTCTAAAAAGCCAGGAACAAAGCTACTACTGTAGAGGCTTCCTAAAACACATGAAAGGAATTGAAACCCATTTTTAAAAAAGATTTGTTTATTTATTTTATACATATGAGTATACCACCATTGCTCTCTTCAGACACACCAGAAGAGGGCACCAGACTCCACTACAGATGGTTGTGAGCCACCATGTGGTTGCTGGGAATTGAACTCAGGACCTCTGGAAGAGCAGTCGATGCTCTTAACCACTGAGCCATCTCTCCGGCCTCAGGAAAGGAATTTAAATGGAGTTACTCTATAATGAGGGAGATAATTCCCCAACTACACATCACATGCTAGCAAGCAAAACCCAGTACCAAGAACAGATTACAGCTGTTGAATCTTTGGATGAAGGAGTCCCATAGACCCTCCCCCCAACATCACAGGTTACTGCCAAGGCGATTGGTTACCCTCTACAACATGGCTGAAGATTCCATGGACATACTTAGCATGAAATATTAAAAGGGGCACCATCCCCTGCTGTCACCAGCCATTCTCCGGCCCTGTCGGTCTCGCCACCTCCGTGGCTAGCCCCTCGCAGGGACTGCTCATCTTGAGATTCTCTTGCAGTGGATTCTGCTCACATTCCCAGCCATCCGCCCCCTGTGGTTAGTGGTCACAAAACTCTAGAGGTTTGTAATTTATCAGTCAGATTTATATTCGTAAATTCTCAACCCACAAAATGCCTACACAGTGAACTCAAAACTCAATTGATATAAACACACGCTACACACCTAGATGGGACAAATGCTCCCTACTTATTCTTTAATTGCCCCAATACTGTGTGGGTCTGACTCCTCTTCCTCTCCTATAGGTTCCATCTTATCTCTCCTCTCCATCGGTCCCTCTGCCCCTGTGTCCCTCTGGACTCTCAGATTCTCTGTCTCTAAAATCCTCAGCCCACCTTCCTTTTCCACTGCCCAGTCACAGGCTCTCACCCGATCTTTGCCTGCCCTCACCTGCACATAGACAGCCATCCACATATGTCACCAGAGAGAAATCCAGCTGGTTTCCAGCTAGAAGCTTTGCTCCTACTGACTGGCATTCGTAGACCCTATCAGAGAAAAGAAACCATCAATCTCACCTAGCTGTGAACCCTGCAAATACCTAACAGTAACCTGCCTGCAGGACACACTGGTGCAGTGGTGGCACAAATGTCATGGGGGTAACCAGCCACTTTCTGATTGAATGTAAGGCCCACTCCATAAAGCCCATACCTCACACTACTAAAGTGACCAAGAACCTGAGACTAGGTGAGACATGCAATTATGCTGCTAAAGGAACACAGCCATAAAAGGACTATTAATGGCGTATTGCTGTACCCATAGACCATCATGTTGCTCAACCCTCATCACTGGAATGTCTTCTTGTAATAGAAGGGAATTAACATAGTGTCTTAGTTAGGGCTCTATTGCTGTGATGAAACGCCATGACCAAAAGCAGCTTGTGGAAGAAAAGGGTTTGTTTTGCTTGCAGTTCCATATAACAGTTCATCAGTTCAACAGTGAAGGCAGGAACTCACGCAGAGCAGGAACCTGGAGGCAGGAGCTGATGCAGAGGCCATGGAGGGGTGCCGCTCACTGGCTTGCTCCCTATGGCTCGCTCCCTATGGCCTGCCTATAGAACCCAGGACCAGCAGCCCAGGAGTGGCACCACCCACAGTGGGGCTACATTCTCACATCAATCACTAATTAAAAAGATGCCCTACAAACTTGCCTACAGCCTGATCATAGGAAGCATTTTCTCAGTTGAGGCTCCCTTGTCTCCAATGGCTCTAGCTTGTGTTAAATCAGCATAATACTAGCCAGACAACTGACCCCTGTCAGCTCGACACACAAACACAGCACTGCCAAACCACAATGTCTTGTTCCTCCCCAAGACTGCAGATTAATAAAGACATCACAAGCAGGGCAGTAGTGGTGCACACCTTTAATCCCAGCACTTGGGAGGCAGAGGCAGGAGGATTTCTGAGTTCTAGGCCAGCCTAGAACTGGAAGTGAGTTCCAGGACAGCCAAGGGTACACAGAGAAACCCTGTCCCGAAAAAAAACCAAAAAAAAAAACAAAAAAAAAAAAAAAAAAAAAAAGACATCACAATATAAAGCATTTCACTAACTTAAACAATTTCACAGCCTTCAAACACTAAGCTGGGCGGTGGTGGCACAGACCTGTAATCCCAGCACTCTGGGAGGCAGAGGCAGGTGGATTTCTGAGTTAGAGGCCAGCCTGGTCTACAGAGTGAGTTCCAGGACAGCCAGAGCTACACAGAGAAACCCTGTCTCGAAAAAAACAAATCCAAAAAAAAAAAAAAAAAATTCAAACACTAAAAATGTCAGTCTATTTTAAAATACCCAGTCTTTTTTATAATCCAAAGACTTTTAAAATCTGATGTTAAGAAGAGACCAGCATGGCACAATTGATGCTGGTTAGCTGGAGCTAAGAAAGTAGTTGGTGATTAAGAAGAGTCCAGTATCACTGAGGTGAGAACTAGGAGTTTTTCCTAAGAATCAACCATGGGCTTCTGTAAAATAAAAAATAAGTTAAATACTTTCTTACTTCAAGAGGGAAGATCCAGGATACAATCACAATCAAAGCAAAGCAAAACCAAACTCCATCTGTGTAAATAATTCATGTCCAATGTCTGGGATCCACCCATGATCTTCTGGGATCCAGCCATGATCTTCTGGGATCCCCCAAAGGGTTTCGTCAAGTTTCTGGCCTCACCTTCTACAGTACACAGGCTGTTGATAAGGTTGTCAGCCCCCTACAGGGCACGTATGTCCAGTGTTAGCATTTCCTAGCTCTTCCTCAAGATGGACAGTTGACAATAGCTGCTCTACTTTGTGTTTCGATTGTGGTAAAACACCTTGTTATGGTTTGTATATGCTCAGTCCAGGGAGTGGCACTATTAAAAGGTGTGGCCCTGTTGGAGTGGGTGTGGCCTTGGAGTAGGTGTGGCACTGTGGGTGTGGGCTGTAAGACCCTCATCCTAGCTGCCTGGAAGCCAGTCTTCTCCTAGCAGTCTTCAGATGAAGATGTAGAACTCTCAGTTCCTCCTGCACCATGCCTGCCTGGATGCTGCCATGCTTCCTGCCTTGATGATACTGGACTGAACCTCTGAACCTGTAAGCCAACCCCAATTAAATGTTGTCATTTATAAGAGTTGCGTTGGTCATGGTATCTCTTCACAGCAACAGAAACCCTAACTAAGACACTCCCCATGGCTTTACCAGCCTGCTTTCTTAGAGAACCCAGGGCTACAAGCCTAGGGATGGCACTACCCACAATGGGCTGGGCTCTTCCCCACCAATCACTAAATACGAAAATGCCCTACAGGCTTGCCTGCACCTCAGTCTTAAGGAGGCGTTTTCTCAATTGCGGTTCCCTCCTCTCCAAATACTCTAGCTTGTGTCAAGTTGACACAAAACTTGCCAGCACACAGATACACACAAACTGGGCATTGTGCAGAGAGTGGGAAGTCTTGGAGTACTCAGTCCTAAATGGGATGTCTTCATCAAATTCCTGTCCTGTCTTAGTCGGGGTTTCTATTACTGTGATGAAACACCATGACCAAAAGGCAAGTTGGGGAGGAAATGGTTTATTTCGCTTACACTTCCAGATCATAATTTATCATTGGAGGAAGTCAGGACAGAAACTCGAGCAGGACAGGAACCTGGAGGCAGGAGCTGATGCAGAGGCCACAGAGGAGCACTGCTCACTGGCTTGTTTCCAGTGTTTTGATCAGCCTGAGTTTTTTCTAGAACCTAGTAAGCAGTACCAGCCCAGGGATGGCACCATCCACAGTGGGCGGGGCCCTCCCCCATTGGTCGGTAATTACAGCTGGATCTCATGGAGGCATTTCCCAACTGAAGCTCCTTCCTCTCTGAGGACTCTAACTTGTGTGAAGTTGGCGACGCGCACGCGCCACACACACACACACACACACACACACACACACACCTAGCCAGTACATCTCAAGTTGGAGGGATCTGCAGGGCGGTGGTGGCCCACACCTTTAATCCCAGCACTTGGGAGGCAGAGGCAGGCAGATTTCTGAGTTCGAAGTCAGCCTGGTCTACCGAGTGAGTTCCAGGGCTACACAGAGAAACCCTGTGTGTGTGTGTGTGTGGGGGGGGGAGATGGAGGGATCTTTGAGGAAGGGGAGGTGAAAGAGACAGTAACGGCCAGAGGTGATACGTGACTCCAAGGAGATGGCCTCTTCCTGACACGACAGGACGGATGCACGTGTGAACTCAGCCTTGTGGCAGCAGGCAGACCTGCACGGGTTCAAACCACAGGAAATCCCACCTGCAAGAAGGGCACGTGGACACAAGGTACCGCCCCCACCAGGAAGCTATCGGATCCTGCTGAGCTTTCTTCAGTGTCAACCTCTCTAGAGCAGGCTCCGAGCTCAGGAGGAGTTAGCCGTGCAAATTGGACTCCGCGTTCCTCTGTGTGCTTTTTGTTGTTATCTTCATAGTTTCTGTCTTTTGGGGTTTGGTTTTGCTTTTTTGGTATTTTTGGTTGTTTTTTGTTGTTGTTCTGTTTTTTTGTTTTTTGTTTTTTTTTTGTTCTTTTTGTTTTTGTTTTTTGTTTTTGTTTGTTTTGTTTTTGCTTTTTTGTTTTGTTTTGTTTTTTGAGGAAGGGAGAAGGAACATGAGTTGTGCGGAGAGGATCTGGGAGGCCTTGGGGGAGGGGTGAGAATATGATCAGAATATATTGTATGCAGAATATATTGTATGCCAAAAAAAAAAAAAAAAAAAAAAGAAGTAAGAAAAAAGAAGAAGAAGCCAGAAATTCGGCATGGGAGGCCTATCCACGGAGAAAGCTCAGCTGAGGAGAACTCTGACTGACTGCCTCAGCTCCTCTGCCTCGTGACATCCTCGACAGTGACTGCTGCTTGGCTTTGCACTTGGGGGTCTTGCTGAGGGGCCGCTGCTCGCTCGTGACTCTCCTGGTCAGGAGCTCCGGGTGCTTGCCTCAGCACATTTCCTGATCCCGTTTGCTGGATGTTTGTAAGCCCTGATTCGACAGCGTGAGCGCCAGGCTGGATGTGTCGCTGTCTGTCATGGGTCCCTGCTCTCTCGCTGTCGTCTGTCCCCTCTCCTCACTGTTTCTGTTTTGCTTTTAGCTTGCTGTATATGTAATAAACCCACCCAGACCCCACAGTGCAGCTACTGTAGGCCATTCTCTGGACCACACAGCCCAAGACGCAATGAGCGGAAGCGGATGGGACGTCTGCGGAAGTGGGAAGCTTTCCCACCCCAGAAGCCTCTGCTACTGAAAGGATAAAAAGTACAGCTCTAACTCCAGCCTCCTAAGAAGCACCAAACACCTCAAATTCCAGACCCTGCTCTTTGTTAGAAACTAGATAAAAAGGCCTTGAGTATGTGATCCTGGCCCCATAAGAGAAAATGAGCTAACTAGTTGCTATCTGGCTTCTATAGAAAGCTGATTGGTCCTTGGAGCGCAGGCTCAGATCATTTAAACTGATTGGCTTAGAAGCTATGGAGTGGTACAAATCGATTGGCTTGTGATGTGCAGGCTTTGTTATGAACTTGTAAAAGCTGTCCCAATTCTGCACTCGGGGTCCACAGTCCTCTACCCCTGCGCGGTTTAAGACTGTGAACCCCAGAGCCTCTGGAATAAAAATCCTCTTGCTGTTGCATCAAGACTGTTTCTCACGAGTGATTGGGGTATCGCCTTCCAAGGCATGGGTGCTGGGGTGCCCTCATTTTTCAGGGTCTTTCACTACCACGCCCCACGGCATCCTGCATAGCCTGAATGGTGGTGGTGGCTTCCTCTTAGCCAACTTTTTCAAAAACTAGTCAACGAGAGGCTCTCAGCCCTGGCCACACCGTCCCTGTCTTTCAAGAAATCTAATGACAAAGGACTCAGCAGAGTCCCTTAAACATAACAACAGAGTTGGAAGACCAGCCCCTTCCCACACCAGGGCTGCGATTACGGGCTTTTGTCCCCCAACTCACAAATCGTTTTACCTTCCTGTGGAAAGTTTGTGATTCCTTGGGGCTGTCTGGCTTGGGTTTGCTGATCTTCTTTTCATCTCTCTGAATGCAGAACTGAGGGACTTACGCCGAGGAACATGCTGAAACCTCGTCTCTTGCTCTCCAGATTTTGTTCTTGTTGGCTGTCCTGAATAAAACCCTTGTATATAGCTTGTATAAAGCTCCTTGTATATACTCGGCGAGCACCTGCTGCCCAGCTGCTGCCAACGCAGCCCAGCCCTGAATCTCCAGATGTTGACAGCTTGCAGCTGACACTCAGTATTTACTCCAGATCTCCCAAGGAACAGGAAACACATGGTCTCTAAAAAGACAACGCGACTGTGCAGCCCTGATATGTGTTACCTAAGACGAGACCTCCCCAGAGGAACAGTTCCTCATGAAATGAATTAGGGTTGCCACTTAGAGGCCAAGAGATAATGCAGAGGGTATGGATGGCCCACCCCTGCCAGAACACGACTCCCTGGTTCTTTATTGGGCGCCACGGGAAAGGTGACTAAATTCCTCCATTGGGAACCTGCTTTTGCTGTTCCAAATGTCCCCTCGTCCCTCAGGCTGACCACACAACAGGCAGAAGGAAGAGCTTGCTTCGACCATGCTCTGCTAGCCCCACTGGAAGATCCAGCTTGGCCAGGCCCCATCCTGTGCCAGAGCTGTGGTGAACATCAGGCCCCTGTGTCCAGGTCCTGAGTTCAGGCTGAGTTCCAATCCTCACAGGTCAGCCCTGCAAAGCGGTGGCCTTCCGACTGGCTTCCTGTCCCACTAGAGCACGGGTCTCCTAAGCTTTCAGCTCTTTCCAGCAGCGCTGCTGGAGGGCCTTCTCGTCACCTCCCCACAGCCTCCACAGCCTCCAGCAGAGGGTTTGGCTCAGGCGCCATGCTGGCTTGGGGCATTTTGAACAGGAAACACTCACCTCAACAGACTCTGCACCCTGAGGTCTGACTCCTGAGTTGAATGCCTGAGGGTTGAGCTGAGTCAGGCCAACAGGTCAGGAACAGGCAAGAGCCTGGCTGTCTACACAGGAAGGAGATGCTTGCCGGGACTCAGAAAAGCAATAGAAGCAATGTAGGGGGCTGGTATGACCATCAAACGTGAAACTCCAAAGAACACAACTCAGGACTCAACCAGGTACCTGTGAGCCTGAGTCCACACGGCATTATTCAGGATAGGTGGAGGCAACGCAGTGTCCATCAACAGACTGCAGACAAATGCATGATGCGTACACACGATGTATTACTCAGCCTCGAAGAGGAAGGTGGTTATGATACATCCTGCAACTGGGACGAAGCCTGAAGGGGGAGGGGCTTCACTCCGTCTCTAGGGACATCTACAGGCATTGGAAAGAGGCTGGAGATGGGAACGGGGCCTCAGACGGAAGATGACGGGGCCAGGTACACAGCGTTAGCTGAGGAATCACTAAAGGTCCATCAGCACGTGGTCGCTGTCTCCGGATGGTCAGAACCCCTTGGCGGCCGTGCCCTGTGCTGTGGTTGGGTTGAACAAGCATGACCAGTGAGCCCCAGGTTGGACCTGCAGCTCAAAGATCTACGGGAAGGAGAGCCTGCTGCCGCCTGTCAGTTTGCTTTCACTGAGCTGGCGACTTTACTGGCACCATGCACCATGAAGAAAGAAGGAAAAAAAGATTTTTTTTTTCCTGAGAAAGACTTGAGAGTTTTTTTCTACATATGTGAAACGTATACTCAAATAAAAGGCCTCACTGTGGGATGGGGGATGGGGTGGGGTGGGGGTAATAGTGGGAAAAAGCAGCTTCTTTTTCAAATGTTTGTTTTGAGACGACAGGGTTTCTCTGTGTAGCCGTGGCTGTCCTGTAAGCTGGCTTTGCAGGCCAGGCTGGTCTCAAACTCAGAGATCTGCCTGCCTCTGCCTCTGAGTGCTGGGGTTAAAGGTGTGGGGCCAGAGCTGTCTGAACAACAAACAAACACACACAAATACAAACAGCTTCTCTGTTGGGTATATTTCACCACACTAAAAAAATAATGGGTCTGCAGAAAACTCTGTCTCTGACATGTAAATGCGATGGAAGGACTGACCAACTCTTCTGGCTCCATCCTGAGGCCACGCCCCTCTCTTTGAACTCATTATGCGGGTCCCTCCCAAATCGAGCTGCTGGGGTGTCTCAGGTGACAAAGGCTGAGGTATCTATCAGTCAATAGTCCTAACATTTAACCCCCAGATGACTTGGTCTATCAAAAGTCTCTCGCCTGAACACCCCTCAGCCTCTGAGGTGGGGGAAAAGCCTTCTAGGTCTCCCCAGAGACACTGGTTGGCCAGCTAATGTCTCCAGCCCTGTCAGAGGTACAGAGGGTGCAGGGGCTCCAGTAGGTGACCCCACATCTTTACACATGGATTCTGCCAGAAACTCAAGTGTAGTCAGTGTAAGAAGGATCAGACTCTAGCTGGGCCCTCTGTCACCCCAGTGTAAGAAGGACCAGAGACCCCAGCGGGGACATCAGCCCTGTGATGGATTTTATACAGCTGAGCAGCTGCTGACACTCCTTGTCCTGGATGCAACTCTTTGCTCCCTTTTAGCCCTGGAGAAGCAGCCCACACACGGCTGCCATGTGCCTCCTCTTATGAGGACACCTGTTGTCACCCGTGTCCCCTACAAGAGTAGAGTAAGCCCTCAGTGTTGGAGGCTCCAGCCTGCTGAGCTCAAGACATTAGCACGCTATCTAGCCCCAAAGGTGCTCCGACCTCTCCTCCATCTACCCACCCCCATCTGATCCGTTCGCTGCGAAAGCATTCTGCATCCTACAGAGCACACCCAGACTGCTCCCCCAGGGGCCGGGTCTGCTGCACTGGACCCTTGAGCAGGAGACGTCGGCTTCAGGAAGGAAACACCAGTGCGGAGCCAGTTGGCAGGGGCAGGTGTCATCACCATCGAGTGTCCGAGCCTTGGTGCGGATCCCTCACCCCTGCCCTGTCCTTCTGTCTGCAGTGGCTGAGAGCAAACTTTGTCATCTTTCACTGCAGGAGGCAGAAGTCTGAGAGCTTTACCGGGCTGAATGAAGTCAAGGTGTCAGGGGTCAATGCCTGGGGACACTGGGAAAGTCCCCTTTCCATCCTCCGGGCTCCCTCCCACCTCTAAGTTCCCCCTTGGACACTCTTGTCCCTCCCAGGACCCCCATAACCTCAGGGAGGTCTCCTGGCCTCAGGGCCTTACTCACAGGGCTCCCCTGACACTCGAGGCCTCCAGGTGAGGAGCTCAGAACGGGCATGGCTCTGTGTGTAACCTCCGATCACTAACCCACAGCCCAACTCTGGAAAGTATGACCCTGGAGTTTGTGTGTCTCCAAGCCACAGGAACATGAGGCTTATTCCAAACAGCAACCCAGGGCAGAGGGGGGCCCAGCTGGGGTCTTCTGAGGGCCCCACAGCAGGTGACCAAGGCAGCTGCTCCTAGACGGGACATCAGATGTTGTGTCTGTCCTAGAAGGGTCAGCTGCCAGCACAGATACTGTGACAGGGTCCCCAGGTCTCTCTGCTGCTGTCTGCCCTCTCCTGGCCACTGCTGTGTATCCTTCACTCTCGGCCCCTCTTAAGACCCAACACTCTGAGTGGCTTGTCCTCGCCATCCGACCCTTCAAAGCCCACCACACCGGGGAGGGTCAAAGCGCCGATCTGTTATCTGGTGGAAGCAGCGGCCGTCATCCTCGGTGCCTTGAATCCGGAAAGGACTTTTCCTGTGTTCTGTCTCCTTTTAGATGGTGTATCCATGCAGTCTGGCCTGCCTTGAGCCAGTTCTTGGGGCTCTTTCCCCAGCATCTCCACTGCTGGGATTACAGCACGTGCCACCGTGTCTCCTGATGACAATTCTGCCATCGTCAGCCCTCACCTGCTTGGCCTGCCCTGAGAACCTGAGGGTTGCCTGTATTATTATTATTATTATTATTATTATTATTATTATTAGCCTGTCTCTTGAAACCGTCTGTCCCATCGATCCTCACTCAGAGTCTGCTGTGGGGAAGACCGCTGTGGACCCTGGTGACCTTCCTTTGAGGCTGTCCGGCCTGCTGCACAGACCGCTTACTAAAGGGCCTAGTCCCCTGTCCCAGCCTTCTTCTGCTTCAGGCTGCTTTGAGAAGGAAAAGGTCAATCTCACCTCTGTGGCCCTGCAGTGGCAGCAGGGGCATATGGAGCGATGGCGGCCACTGCATGCCAAGCAGCACCTGGGGGGGCACGCTCTGCTGCTGGAGGGGGGGAGGGGGAGCAGCATGGAGGAGACCTCAGTGTGAGGAGTCACAGAGACTGAGGTAAACGAAGGAGTCCGGTTTCAGGACAGTAAAATTCCATATAGTCTCTCTCTCTCTCTCTCTGTGTATGTGTATATATATATATATATATATATATATATATATATACACACACACATATTATATATATATATATATATACACACATACATATATGTATGTATATGTATACACACATATATACATATATCATATATATGTATACACAAACACACACACATATATTTTTTTGTTTGTTTTTTTTCGAGACAGGGTTTCTCTGTGTAGTTTGGGCTGTCCTGGAACTCACTTTGTAGACCAGGCTGGCCTTGAACTCAGAAATTCGCCTGCCTCTGCCTCCCAAGTGCTGGGATTAAAGGCATGCGCCACCACCGCCCAGCCACATATATATTTTTAAGAAAGTATATGTATATATACTTTCTTAAAATTTTTATTTTACATGTATGTTGCCTGTGTTTATATACATAAACATTTGCTTGGCAGAAATTTTCTGTTGTTGTCAACAGGTTGTATTGAAATAAATTTGAGTGTACTTTGCCGTTTCTCAGGGGTATAGGGGATAACGAACACATATTTACATAGCTGTAGTGAAGGGACAGCATGATGTAGGCGGGAATGGATAACATTTGCATGTGCGGACAGACTCATGACTGTTGAGCACTCGTGTGTGTGTGTGTGTGTGTGTGTGTGTGTGTGTGTGTGTGAGTTTAGAGACAAGGCTTCTCTGTATAGTCCTGGCTGTCCTGGAACTCACTCCCTAAACCAGGCTGGCCTTGAACTCAGAAATCCGCCTGCCTCTGCCTCCCAAGTGCTGGAATTAAAGGCATGTGCCACCACCGCCTGGCTGAGCACTTGTATAGTATTTCAGAGACACAATGATCTAGAGGCAAAAATGTCTACAGCCTCTGGATGTCAGTGGTACATGCCTTTAATCCCAGCACTTGGCAGGCAGAGGCAGGCGGATTTCTGACTTCTAGGCCAGCCTGGTCTACAGAGTGAGTTCCAGAACAGCCAGGGCTACACAGAGAAACCCTGTCTCGAAAAACAAAAACCAAACCAAACCAAAAATATGTCTGTAGCCCAGAACCCCAAGCTGTTTAAACAGGTGCTGTGGTGGCCATTCCAGGCTGATTTGGATTGTTCGCACTCAGTGGGGGGAGGGCAGACAGCACAAGCCTTGAGTAGCCCTGAGGTTTTCTCTGTGTGCTGAAAATATCATTTAAAAAAATCAACACTGTGGCAGACCCTAGGGAAGAAGGCCTATTTTGTTCGTGGCTATTGTGTGTGCACAATGTCGGATCCACTCCCTCAGTCTCTCAGCTGGAGACTTTTTCCATAAGTTCTTACATATAGAGAAGGCAAAAGGAAGATTTCCATTATAGCCAGACTTAGTGGCTCATAATTACATTCCCAGGAGGCCTAGACAACTTTTGAGGCTAGCTGCAATGTAAACCCATGACTCCAGAAAACAAAGCCAACAGAAAGAGAAACTGCATGTATTTCAGTGCCCCCTTGTGTCTCTTCGACATTCACCTTACAAACCTGACATTTGAAGAGAACCTTTGCCGGGTGGGGTGGCTGTAATCCCAACACTTGGAGGCAGAGGCAGGAGGATCCGGAGTTCAGATCATCCTTGGCTAGAATGGTCATTGAAGCCAGCATGGGCAATATGAAACTGACTCAAAAACAAACCACAACCAAAAAAATCATTTTGAGAGGGTTTCCAAGGCACAGGAAGGCCATTAACAATAAGACACAGGCACTCCTGGTCCTTGGCCGTTGGCATCTGACCATGCCTGACTTAGCATTCCCTCTCTCTATCTCTCTGCTTCCTGAGTCATTTGAGACGGGGTTTGAGACTTGTGGTCCCAATGACTCTCCAGGAGAGATGAAGTAACTGTCCTAGCACTTGTGACACAGCCCACAGCACAAGGACATAACCACACCTGCTGTGCTCTGTCCAACAGTACAGGGTGTCCTAGCATCCTGCACAGAGCCAGGATCAGACCCATGACCACAATGCATGTAACCGTCCTGTCTCTGTAGTCTCCCCAGTCCTGGGAAATGGTGAAAGGAGTCGCTGGGGGCTGTGAACACAGGAGCACACCCAAGATAGGAGGGGTGTGAACACAGGAGCAGACCCAAGATAGGAGGGGTGTGAACACAGGAGCACACCCAAGATAGGAGGGGTGTGAACACAGGAGCACACCCAAGATAGGAGGGGTGTGAACACAGGAGCACACCCAAGATAGGAGGGCTGTGAACACAGGAGCAGACCCAAGATAGGAGGGGTGTGAACACAGGAGCAGACCCAAGATAGGAGGGGTGTGAAAACAGAAGCAGACCCAAGATAGGAGGGGTGTAAACACAGGAGCACACCCAAGATAGGAGGGGTGTGAACACAGGAGCACACCCAAGATAGGAGGGGTGTGAACACAGGAGCACACCCAAGATAGGAGGGGTGTGAACACAGGAGCACACCCAAGATAGGAGGGGTGGGAACACAAGAGCACACCCAAGATAGGAGGGCTGTGAACCCGAGTACACCCAAGCCAGGAGGGGTGTGAACACATGAGCACACCAAAGCCAGGAGGGGTGTGAACACAATTGCACACAGCTGGGCAGGCTGCTGTCACGGCCTGCATCTCCACGTGCCTCTGCTGCTGCTTGGAAGGGTTTAGCACCAGAGTCCAGGAAAGCTCGGAGGCAGAGCCTGTGCGGCCCTCACCAATATGCTGCCTGTTCAGGAAGCTGAACTGGGAGAGACCCATGAGCCAGTCTGAGGTGATGACCAAGGTCAGCCGAGGGTGACGTGAGCTGAGGGTGACTGGGGAATAGGTCTGACAGAAGAGGCAAACCATGTTGCCATCACTTTTCTAGAATTTTGCCATCCGATTCCTGTAATTGGGCAATTTACCCACTCTGTAAACGACTCTGTTCTCCTGCTGGAGTGGCTTCATGTGGTTTAAATTAAGGTACAACTGGGCCACTTCCCAGTTAATCCCATTAACACAGATAGCTCCTGTGAATAACCAACTTCCCAAGAGTCCCTTGAGCCACAGGGAGGTGTTGAGTTACAGGATCACAGAGTCTGGAAAAGGAAATCGCTTTGATGGCTTTTAGAATTTCACACTGATTACTCAAACTTGAAATGACTGGTTTGGCATTCACTCAAACTATATTTCCTGTCCTCACAGGGCCTGGGAAGTAAAGCGGGTCAGTCATTGTCCCTGGAAGTCAGGTGTGATGGACGGGAGGGCGTGATGAGACTTCTGTTCCCAGCAGCACAACAGGGCAGACATCCCTCGTAGATCTTGATGCTTGGTCGCCTGTTGGTGGGACTCTTTGGCAAGGAGAAGGTGTAGCCTTACTGGAGGGTGTGTCACTAAAGGTAGGATTTAATGTTTCAGAAAAACTGGCCGGAATCTCAGTGTCTTTCTGCCAGGTGTTTATGTATCCAAACCTAAGGCCTCTGCTACTTCTCCAACCACACACCTGCCTGTCTGCCACTACACTCCCCACTGCCGTGGTCAGGGACTCGCCCTCCAGAGCTGCAAGCCCCAATAAACTCTTCAGTAAGCTGCTTTGGTCATGGTGTCTCTTCACAGCAAAAGAAAAGTAACTAAGACACTGGCCTTGAACTCATCCTGCCTCAGCCTCCTGCGTGCTGGGATTACAGGTGTGAACCTTTAGGTGTAGCTTGAAAATGTTTTTTTAAGTGCACTGTTAAGATGGTCCGAGGTTCAGAGAAAGTCACGGAGGCGGAGAGCTGGGTGGGCGCTGAAGCCCTTAATGCTAACAGTCTAAAACCACACAGACCCTAGCAGATGAGTTCAAAGTGGAGACAGCTTTAAAAGCTGCCGTCAAGCGCCAAGCAGGATCACACTGAATGGTGATCCGATGGGCTGCGGGTGCTGCCGAGCACCGGCAGAAGCTGAGAGTCATTGGAAGGGGGAGCACGGAGGCTCTGCAGGCCTCTGCCCTGATCCTGTGAGATGCATACTTACTGCATTCCCATGTAAGCTTGAAGAGTAAGCCGGACTTCATCAGCGTGCGTGAGTGCATGCGTGCGTGCTTGTGTATGCAGTTCAGTCTAGAGTAACACAAAGAATCTGTTACTACTCTACCCCGTGACCACACCCCGCCCCCAAGGCAACTTATAAAAGGAAGAGCTTCATCCTGCGCTGGCTCAGTTTCAGAGTGTGAGGCCAGGACCATCATGTCGGGGAGCACGGCAGCTGGCGGGCACACGCGGGACCGGAACAGTAGCCGAGAGTTTACACCCCATCCACGAGCTGCAGGCAGATAGATTGGGCCTGGCCTGGGCTTGACACTTGCAGGGACACACCTCCTCCAACAAAGCCACACCTCCTAATCCTTCCTGAACAGTCCACCAAGCGGGACCTAGATATTCAAGTCTGTCTGCAAATGAAAGCAGAGTGCTCACTGACCCCAGCAACAGAGCTTACGGTTGGGGTGGGAGTGAAGAGGAGTCGCCATCTTCCGCCGACTGAGAGAGCAGTGTTGAGCGTTCCTTCGTTCAGCTGCTCACTGGTCTTCGCTCTGCTGAGGTAGGAGGCTGGGTCCCTCGCTACTGGACTTTCTCGTAGCTTTTGAAACCACTGGGAGGCCCTGGTGAAGGTGAGACAGCTCACGGTGACAGCATGTGGCAGACAGCTTCCTTTCAGCCCCATTCCCTCTCTTTAAAAAGGGGGGGAGGGGAGGGCTGAGTGAAGTGAGGGCTTGGGGGTGAGGGCTCGGGAGTGAGGGCCTGCGTCTGGTTCCCAGCACGCATGTCATGTGGCTCAAGACCACCTGCAACACAGACACCACTGAATAAATGAGTGTTTTGCTTACATGTGTGTATGTGTGCCACACATGCCTGGCGCCCGCGGAGGCCAGAGGGGCAAGAAGGGCATCCTGTCCTCTGGAACTGTGGTAAGAAATGGCTGTAGCTGCCATGCAGCTGCTAAACTCGTTGCAGTGGACCCGATGCGCACTTCTGGGCTCTGTGGGTGCTAGGCGTACACACTGTAGTGACATACATACATGCATACACATACATGCAGGCAAGACACTCATGTGTTTAAAATAAAAATAAGCAGATCTTTAATAAAGCAATAAAACCAAGGCTTCTGTACAGCAAAGGAAGTGAAGACACAACCTTCAGAATGGGAGACAAGATATTTATCTGACGGAGGATTAATATCCAGAATATACATAAAGGATTTAATAAATTAAGCATACGAAACCCCCAATAATCCAATCAATTGGAGGGACTGCATACAGTTCTGTAAGAGCACGCAGAAATGGCCAATGAGTATATATTCCACCCCACTCAGCTAGAACGGCTATCAAGAAATAAAGACATTCGGGTGTGGGGGCGCACGCCTTTAATCCCAGCACTTGGGAGGCAGAGACAGGTGGATCTCTGAGTTAGAAGCCAGCCTGGTGTACAGTGATCTGCCTGCCTTGTCTCAAATCCCTCCCCCTAAAAAAGAAAAGAAATAAAAACAGCAGATGCTGGTGAGGAGGAGAGGGCTGTGTGAAGACACCTCATACTGTTGCCGGGGAGTATAAATTAGTGTGGCCATATGGAAATCTGTGTCAGCTTCTCAATAAACTAGGCACAGAATCCCTTCCCAGCCCACTAGACCACTCCTGATATGTCCCCAAAGGAATCCAAGCCAACGCACAGCAGAGGAACCAGCACGCCCACACTCACTGGCAGGTTATGGAGTTGGACTGGGTGCTCATCAGCGGACGGATACAGAAAGGGTGGTGAGCACATGGGACGGTCGGGTCACCAGGCCTGCGGAATCAAACCGTATCGCTGCCAGGAAATATCAGATCAGAGAGTGGCAAGGGGAGTGTCTGGGACGAGGCATGAAGATGGGTGGGAAGGGACATGCGTGAGGTCATCATCACCGAAGTTGGCGCATGCGCGGCTTGTCCTCCGGTAGAGGCTCCGGCTCAGTTCCCACTGTGGATGCCGGGAGCCGAGCCCGAGTGGACTGCAAGAGCAGCAAGTGTTTTTGACCTCTGCAGCATCTTCTCCACGCCTTTATTTTTCAATTGTGAGTACGTCTGTCTAGGGTATTGGGAACTAAACTCGGGTCATCTGGAAGAATACTACGCATGCATTCTTTAATGGCTGAGCCATCTCTCCAGCCACATGATAAAGGTTTTGTTTGTTTGTTTGTTTGTTTTTGTTTTTCCAGACAGGGTTTCTCTGTGTAGTCCTGGCTGTCCTAGAAATCACTCTGTAGACCAGGCTGGCCTCGAACTCAGAAATCCACCTGCCTCTGCCTCCCAAGAGCTGGGATTACAGGCTTGCGCCACCACGCCCGGCGATAAAGTTTTTTGTTTGTTTGTTTTTTGTTTTTCGAGACAGGGTTTCTCTGTGTAGCTCTGGCTGTCCTGGAACTCACTCTGTAGACCAGGCTGGCCTCGAACCCAAGTGCTGGGATTACAGGCTTGCGCCACCACACCCGGCAATAAAGGTTTTTAAAAGGGTAAAATACTGACTCTGGCTGCATGTAGTAGAGACAAAGCGACACACACACAGGTCCTGTCTTTTCCACCAAACTGGGAGCAAGAAGGGCCGCCTGGAAGTGACTTCCCATGGATAGTCATGTGTGTGACTGGCTTCTTAAGTATATACCTCACTGTTAAAGCGGACAGACAAGCCGGGCGGCGGTGGCACACGCCTTTAATCCCAGCATTTGGGAGGCAGACAGGTGTATCTCTGAGTTTGAGGCCAGCCTGGTCTCCAAAGTGAGTTCCAGGACAGCCAGAGCTACACAGAGAAACCCTGTTTCGAAAAACCAAAAAAAAAAAAAAAAAAAAAAAAAAAAAAAGCGGACAGTGCAAAGACCTGGAACTATGTTGAAAATCTTGTATAAGGACCGTGGAACAATTATTAATTTCCTGTCTCTCATCCACTAGATGTTTGTTTACCTTAAATTACAAAATTTACTCTCCATTGGAGAGCACACCCCAATTAATAGGAAAGAAGCAAGAATGGATCCAAGATGGGTGCTACAGTGGTAATAACTCGTCCACCCGTCTGTCTGTCCACCTGTCCATCCATCCATCCATCCACACTTTCAGTGGTCCTCCTGCATCAGCCTCCCAAGTCCTCGGTCAAGGTGTGTGTCACATGTCCATCTTTTATGTTTTAAGCATGGCTAATGGCTATCCATCAGGCCGAGGAGTTACTCCAGAGTGTCTGCCTGTCCAAGACAAACCCCACGATGCCTGGTGTGCCACCTGCTGCCCAGGACCAACACTGATGCCGAGTGGGCGTGTCTCCGGATGGCGTGTCACCTGCTGCCCAGGACCAACACTGATGCCGAGTGGGCGTGTCTCCGGATGGCGTGTCACCTGCTGCCCAGGACCAACACTGATGCCGAGTGGGCGTGTCTCCGGATGGCAGTGCTGCAGAGGGCATCCTTCCCGGACACCCTGGAATCTGAGACGCCTTTTATCCTCTTTTTTTGTGCTCTACAGTCAGAGGCCTCTTACTTTTCCTTGCAACCAGATGTAAAATGTATTAGAAACTAAATAATTATCAAGCAGCTTCTTATCCCACATGAGCAATGTAGGAGGTATAAAATAACTTCTGGCCAGGCGTGGTGGCGCACACCTTTAATCCTAGCGCTTGGGAGGCAAAGGTACACAGATCTCTGAGTGTGAGGCTAGCCTGGGTTACAGAGCGAGGTACAGGACAGCCACAGCTACATAGAGAAAC
This sequence comes from Apodemus agrarius, assembly GCA_964023405.1. NCBI lineage: Eukaryota > Metazoa > Chordata > Mammalia > Rodentia > Muridae > Apodemus > Apodemus agrarius. The sequence continues at coordinate 7,113,229 of OZ030023.1, read as the reverse complement.
CCTGTCTTGAAAAAAACCAGCCGGGCAGTGGTGGTGCACCCCTTTAATCCCAGCACTTGGGAGGCAGAGCCAGGCAGATTTCTGAGTTCGAGGCCAGCCTGGTCTACGGAGTGAGTTCCAGGACAGCCAGGGCTACACAGAGAAACCCTGTCTCGAAGAAGAAAAAAAAAAAAAAAGCATCTTTGCAAATGAGCAGTTATATTTTATACACAATTGTTTACATTTTATAAATCTTTTATAAAAATATTGTGTGATCAAAATCTAATCATATTTAAGAGATGCAGTAGTGTACCCATCATGCCAAGGCAGAGGATGTGGGTTTGAGGCTGTACTGGTCTACAGTGAGTCCCTGTCTCAAAATTAAAAAACAAAAACAAAAACAAAACCACAAAAGACAAAAAACAAAAAAATCACTTTGATCTAAGCACCCAAATAATCACTGCCAAATATTGCTTCCCAGCAGCCTACACCATTTATACAGGAGACCTCTTCTCTCCACACACAGCAGTTGCTTTCAAGCATGAACACAGACCTGGATTACAGTCCTCCTCCTCCTCCTCGGGAGTTTGCCTCGAGTGCTCCTGTCCCCATGAAGTGGATGCAGGAAGAGCCGGCAATATGAGTATAAATCTTTTCCTTTCTTGTGTGTGGTTGCTGGATGTGACACAGGGACAAGTGCATACTAGGTTAACTGCTCCCAGAGCCACATCCTAGAGCACTGGGGAGAACCTTAAACGCTTGGTGTCCCAGAGCTTCTAGCCAGGAGCTCCCAGGAGCTGCTACTCCATAGGACTGGTCATGCTCCTAACTTGATCAATTGACCCATCAGCACCAAGGCTGACTGACCTTCAGGCTGCCTGGAACAAGGCAGTAAACCCTACAGAAGGAACCGACAAAAGCCAAGGAGCCACAGGGGTGTGGCCTTGTGTGAATCAAGCCCCTCCCTTCACCTGAGACAAAAACCCCAAACTAGGTGAGGTCCGACAGCCCTTCCACAGGAGTCATGTAAGACCACTGGAAAACATTTATGTTATGATTCATAACTGTAGCAAAATTAGTTATGAAGTAGCAATGTAAACAATTTTACTCTGTGTGTGTGTGTGTGTGTGTTTGTGTGTGTGTGTGTGCGCGCAGGAGGGCTGGGAAATGCTGCACCAGGGACTATTTCGGGTCACAACAGGCCATTTCTTTGCTGCTGTCAGTCTGTGTTGCTATCCGTTGCCTTCCTGGGGACCTCCTACACATTAAGGGGTTTAGATCGCACATGCCCTGTGCCTCCGGAAAGCAGGCAGAGTGGGTTTCAGATGGAAAGGCCCAGATCCCAACAATTCTCAAGCTACCTGGCCACGGGGAATCCTGAACATTAAAAATGGAGACAGTAAGTTAAGACAGGTACACACAGCTCTGCTCATGCAGGAAAGGAGCCAGCGTCCCAGAGGGCAGGACCCTGTAAATGAGGCAGCATCCCTTCCTAGAACCTGGAGTCTGAGCCCTCAAGTCCCCAAACCTCACCTGTCCAATTTATCATTTCCTTTGTTCAATTTAAAGCAGGTGGAGTTGGGGATAGCTTGGCAATTCTGAGTGCTTGCAGAGGGCCCAAGTTTGACTCCCAGCACCCACATGTCTCACAGCCACCCCCAAGGGACCCAGTGTCCTCTTTTGACTTCTGTGGATAACAGGCACTCAAGCAGCGCAGTCATCCATGCTGCCAAAACACCCATACACTTGAACAACAAAACCAAAAAACCAACCATGATACCAACAGTACTGTGTCAGAGAGAATATCGTGGACCTATCTGAACTGTGTTCATGCCTCAGTACTGAATAGCTAGGAGTTGCTTCATAAGATGTGTCCAGCCTCGGTATCGACCTGGGTTTTGGGGCTTTCCTGCATCCTCTGATGGAAACCCTAAATCCACAGGTCAGGGTGCTTGCCTGTGGCGTTCTTACTGCCTGCTGGAACTGATTCAGGACAGTCAAGCATGTACCACTTGTCTGAGGCAATGCTGTCATGTGCACATGCAAGGTCCGGATGCAGGCCATGTGTTGCTACAGAAAGCTCTCAGCATGGCTCATTCCAATAGCAACGGCGTTACCGGAGTAGTTGATCTCCTTAGCTCCCCAAACCACTCTAAGGTGAAGCAGGCACTGTGAAAGTGAAGAACTTTGGACCAGGAGTTAAGCAGTGTTGGGAAGGGGGCCCAAAAGCACAAAGGTGAGAGATCCAGGTACAGCGATCTCTTTCCCCACCTGTCTGCACCAAAACTTTAAAAGGGTTTTTTCATGTTTTTTTAAAGATTTATTTATTATATGTAAGTACACTGCAGCTGTCTTCAGGCATACCAGAAGAAGGCGTCAGATCTTATTACAGATGGTTGTAAGCCACCATGTGGTTGCTGGGATTTGAATTCAGGACTTTTGGTTGGAAGAGCAGTCAGTACTCTTAACTGCTGAGCCATCTCTCCAGCCCAAAAACAAGTTTTAAAGTTAACAAAGTAAAAACTTGGTTAGGCAAAGATCTCTGTGTAGCCTTGGCTGTCCTGGAACTCACTCTGTAGACCAGGCTGGCCTCGAACTCAGACATCCACCTGTCTCTGCCTTGCAAGTGCTGGGATTAAAGGTGTGCGCCACCACCGCCCAGCGCTAACTTTTCATTACTGGCTTAATTCGGAAAGAAACTCTCAATCGACTGTGGGTTTTTACCATTATTTTTCCCCTTTGAGTCAAGGTCTCACTGAGTAGTAGCTCTGGCTGGACTGAACTTCACCATGTAGACCAGGCTGCCCCCAAACTCACACAGAGATCTTTGCCTAACCAAGTTTTTACTTTGTTAACTTTAAAACTTGTTTTTGGGCTGGAGAGATGGCTCAGCGGTTAAGAGCACTGACTGCTCTTCCGAAAGTCCTGAGTTCAAATCCCAGCAACCACATGGTGGCTTACAACCATCCATAATCCCTCTTCTGGTGTGTCTGAAGACAGCTACAGTGTACTTACATATAATAATAAATAAATCTTTAAAAAAAAGAAAAAAAAACTTGTTTTTATGTCTGAGTATTTTGCCTGCATAAATGCAGGCACACCGTGGAGGTGCCGATGGAGACAGAAGCCATCAGTTCCCCTGAGCCACGTGGGTGCTGGGAGTCAACACTGAGCCTTCTCTCTGGCTCCTTTTACCAAGCGTTTTCATTATCCTCTATTAAACTCTGGCTCACTGTAAGTAGACATCTTTCTTTTCTTTTTTTTTTTTTTGAGATAGGGTTTCTCAGTGTAAGGCTGTCCTGCAACTCACTCTGTAGACCAGGCTGGCTTCAAACTCTGAGATCCACCTGTCTCTGCCTCCCAAGTGCTGGGATTAAAGGTGTATACCACCACCACACCTGGCCAGAAAACTGAATTTATGCCCAGGGTAAGAGAAGTTCTCACAGCAAACAGCTATGATGTACACTATATATAACACAGGAACCACAATGACTCCAGTGACCAGGCCTGGACCCCACATACTCTGTAACACACTTCAACACACTCAGGTCTTGAGCAAGGCACACGGCACCCAGGGATGAAGATCTGGCTCCAGAAGAGGGCAGGGAAGGACACGCGCCATGACGGGCGGCTGGCGTCAGTGGTCAGGAGGTGATCTCTGCAAGAGCAGGTCTGTCTTACACGAGCAGCCCCAGACAGCACATAAGGACATAAGCATGGCTGTGTTCCAATGAGTCTTTATTTATAGACACGCAAATCTTCATTTCATAGGACTTCCGTGTATCATGAAATGTGATTTTGAAAACCACTCAGAAACATAAGAGACCATTCTTAACTCACGGGTCATACAAAAACAGACGGTGGGGCAGGACCTCACAAGCACAGTCACGTCCTAACCTCTGCTCTAAATCCCTCTGACACGTACTTGCTGGCATGGACATAATGTCTACTTCCTTATTACGTGAGATCAATAATATACAATTTGCTTAAGGCTTTGTCTAAACTGCTGGTGTATAAATTTTTAAGACAAAAATTTAAAATTATTTGTATGTTAAAATTAAATGCTAAAGAAACGAACTGGCCAAGTTTCATTTATTTCCTGACGCAGCATCTATACAGCTCACACACGCAGCAGGACGCGCACCTTGGCTTCACAACAGCACCAGGCTGCACTTCTGGTTATGATACAGCAGGGGCAAGGTGGCTGGGAAATGTACATTTATACACTTCATATAAGTTAAAGGTGGCTACACCATGACCTAGGGTAGCAAAGGCAAGACTCGGACCCGCTGCCTGGACCGCGTGTGTCTGACCTATTAAAAATGTACCCAGTCATTAAAAATGGCCAGTTGGGGAATAGGCCATGTATAAAATATGTCATGTAAAATTTACCCATTTACCTCTTTTAAAAAATAATAATATTTAGACGTTAGACCACCAACCTGCCGCGCGCGCACACTACGGCGGCAAGAAGACCGCTTGCTGTGCTTCAGCGACCTGGCCAATTTCGTTTGTTTTGTAAACCGTTAACATTTTTGTTAAAACAGCCAAATTAAATCTCTTCCTTATACATCTGTTAGGTTACTTCCAAGTCGCTCCCCAACCCCAAAAATCAGTCTGACACTTGCTGACATGTTTAATTCGAACCTGTATTTGCAGCTTCTAGACTGCTCATCTGCATACCCGGTCTCGTAACAAGGTACACCATGAAGACAACAGGCTGTTTCCGCCATCCCGAGGAGAGGATCCATTTATCTGAAAATACTCATCTGACCGTCCTCATACTTCCGAGAAGGCAGCGACATCATAAATACACTGATGGGTTTTGTTGTCGGTGGCCGGTGAGTGTCCACTAACTACCTGTTATAAGCCCTTTCTTTCTTGGACTTCTCCAGGGCTTTGTCCATTGTCTTCTCGCTCTCCCCACGGCATTTGGGGCAGTACCACTTGCCCTTTGGTTTATGGTTGAGTCCCACGCAAGAAAAGTGGAACCACTCGATGGGGCACTCGTCATTGTCACAGCCGATCATCTCTCCGTAGGAGACCTGATTGCACAGACAGTACGTGGGCTCGTTGGGGTCAATGGGAAGATCTGCGGGGGAGGCCTCCCTCTCTGCTTTGGCCTTGGAGCGTTTCTTCTTCTTTGAGGTTTTTGCTTTCTTCTCCTTGGGCGTTCCTGAGGTGATGTCATCATGATCGTGATTGTTGGATGCATTCTCCCGGTTCTCGTTGTTCCGCTGCCTCCGGGAGCGCTTGTTATTCGGCCTGTCCGCCTGTGTGATCGCCTCGCTCTTCGACTTGTCCTGGCCTGCCTTGCCGCCGCTACCAGTGCCATCACTGATGTCCTGGTGTGCTTCGAAGAGCTCCACGTGACTGTCCACCTGCCTGCTGCGGTTCTCCACCAGCTCCACCATCTGGCTCACGATCTGGATCTTCTCGTCGCCCAGCTCCTGGCTCCGGATCAGGGCCCTCTGGATGCAGTGCAGCACCCGCCTCTTCTGGGTGCCGTCCGTCTCCCGTTTGAACTTCTCATAGTAGTCATCCAGCTCCTTCAGGATCTCTACGGACAGAAACAAGATGCGTTACAACCCGCTAGGAACTGCGGAGAGACCCAGCATCAGCTACCAAGGCCGTTTCTGTTAACTCATCACAGGGGTAGGACAGTCTAGCCAAGTTTCCCGGACTGCGGTAAGCCACGGCTCCCACTCAGCGAGGCTGACAGGCTGAATGACAGTTCAACATTTGGTAAAGGGCTTCAGCCTAAACCTCAACCTTTCCTTCACCCACCATTGCATTTCCACAATTTCTGTTCAAATATTTCTGCAATAACTTCAAAGTCTTTATTCTGGATTTGTGCCTTCTGCTATGTGTCCCCCTATGACCACTCTAGCATGATGTTCTGTGTTACTGAAAACAAGAATGCTTGGTCACAAGAAACAAGGCAACCCTGCTTTAAAACCAAAGTGATAGATGTCACTTTACAATATAAAATACTTTAATCTACTGCTCATGAGTTTTTAAAACTGTCTCTCTGGGTAGCCCTGGTTGTCCTGGAACCTACAGAGGCCTGCCTGCCTCTATCTCCCAAGTACTCAAGAATACCATTTTGAAAACTAAATACTCCCTAGGAAAACTAAAAATAAGTCTGCATGCTTAGAAAATGTCATTTGGTAAATGTAATTAGACAATTTCTCAAGAAATAAAAGCTGATAAATAATCTTATAGAAAACAAAGAATTCAGCTCAGTATAGTTCCATAATTCCAAGACTCATATGCGCAGAAGGAGGCCAAGTGTGAGGACTGTCGGGCCACAAGGGAGAGGACAGCTTGAGTCACGTGTGCCATGTTCCAAAAACAGAGTTCCCTTTGCACAAAGAGTCTCTCGGAGGCTTGGTGCTTTCTCGACTTGGCTTTGCAGTAATCCACTGCCACAGCCTGAGAAGGCACTTGTGTTTGGGGGTGATGGACATTAACAGTGCTTCACAGGAACAGCTGATGACTGCCCAGCCCGTGGAATTTAACACTGCCAAAGCTTTAGAGGAGCCAAGCCCCTTTCTGTGTGCTTATATCTAAGTATGACGAACCTGTGTGTCAAGTAGGCAGAGACCCTTTGTCTAAGACTGACAAGAAACTAGGGAAATGGGTAAATGCTGACAGGGAAACCCTGGAGACTGGGTGGCTGCCATGAGGTACAAAGGCTCTCGGGCCAGAGGTGGCAAAGAACACTCCAAACGCCAGAAACTAACAATTACAAACACTGGTCGTTTTAGAAATAAAAGTTAACAGAAGAATAAAACATTCTGCCCTAAGTGGATGTCCACAAAGCCAAATTGATAAAGCACCCAAGCCTCCAAGAAAGTCTGTGTGTGCAAAGGAGAAAGTATTTCTTTTTGAAACATGGAACATAACAGGAAATTCCTAGAGTTATTTCCCTCCAATAGTAAATGGTATCAGATTTTTTCGAGATCTTTTTGCCATCTCTTAAGGGAGCTACCAGAAATCCTTGTGTGGGCAGGCTGGCAGTCCGAGAGGATACCTAGAAAATCACCACCCCAGCCTGCTTTGTGCTCTTCTGACAGGAAACAGCAATTCAGGCAGGGGCCAGACCTCTTTAGAGTTCCAGACCAGCCTGATTTGTACAGGCCAACCAGAGCTACATATCAAGACCCTTTTCCAAAACAATCAAAACAAACCCCACCCCACACATACACACCAACAAAACCCTAGAAGACAACACAAGGCCTGACACTCTCAACAGGCAAGGTTCTGCAGGCATTCACGGAAGAACCACAGACAGTCACTCCCCCACACAGGAGGCATGCACAGGCCTCGATCTAAAAGGAAGTTTCTAGGTTAAGTCAACTGAATTAACTTAGCAAAGGCAACCTAAGTATGCATTTGGGGGCATGACGGCAGAGACCTTCAATACTAGAAGCAGGAGCAAGTGGATCTTTAAGAGATCCAGGTTAGTGAGAAAAAAAATAACAAAACCAATAGCAAATTGTTTTTTGAGATCCATCCTGAGTTAAAAGGTATACAATCAGAGCTGGTAACCAGGCTTAGGCCGCATGGCATACAATCGGAGCTGGTCTTGCTTCCAACTATGATTATTGGCATGTGCCATTACTCCCAGTAATGTTTCAAAGGTTACTGTATATTGATATTTTGTCTAAGAGTAATTCTATTCATTACTAATTTAAATGTAAACAATTGCTTCTTCAGCTTTAATCTAGGTGAAGCTTGTGGAGAAAAATCCCATCAAAAACTTAACATGAAGCTATTGTGAAGCCCACAAATTAGCGCAGATTTTTAGTTACCCGAAGTAAAATATTTGATCAGTAAAAGCAACAAACAAGGACAACACTGCTTCCACACAGGGAGGCACCGGTCAGCTCAGCCTCAAACTGCTGCTGGGCCACCATTAAGTACCAACAAGAAGCCGGGCTGTGGTGGCCCACACCTTTAAGCACAGCACTTGCACTTGGGAGGCAGAGGCAGGTGGATATCTGAATTTGAGGCCAGCCTGTTCTACAGAGTGAGTTCCAGGACAGCCAGGGCTACACAGAGAAACTCTGTCTCTAAAAACAAAAAAACGAAAACCCAAAAAAAGTACCAACAAGGATAAAGGTAGTGACTTAAAGGGCTTGCAGTACCATCTAGTCTGTCCAATTACTTTAAGCCACTTTAACTTTATATAAGGTTGCGCTTAAGTTCTTAAAAAGACATTGCTTCCAAGGAGTATTTCCTATATTTGAAAAGTAATTCAGGCGACAAACTCCATTTACAACAACCAAACCATAGACCCTCCTTCCTAACTCTTCTACATCTGGAGCACTAGGTGACCATCAAAAACTTGGTCTGCAACAGCAGTTCTGAGCAAGGACTTGAATATTCTATTGCCATTCAGACATACGAGCCCGCATGGGCGGGGGCTCGAGGAGGACAGCATCGGACACACCGACCCGCAGTCCCGACGGAAGCACTCCCGCTTACTCAAGCCTACCGGAAACGCGAGAAGCGGTCAGAGCCTCCCGCGGAGAGCCAGAGCCGAGAAGGCAAGCGCAGCAGCCTCCCGGAGACCATCGCCGCCATGGCCCCGCGGCCGGAAAGTGGCCGCGATCACTCCAGCCTATGAGACTCAGGAAGAGCGCTCCGCCCCGCCCCGCCCCGCCCCACCCGAGGCCTATGTGAGTCGACGACGCTGAGGGCGGAGACCAGGAGGAACACCAATCAACGCGCAGAGACAGCGAGAATGGCCCGCCCCAGCAGCGACAGGAGCCAACCCGAGGCCAGAGGACGGGCGACCCGAAGACATTCAAATCAACTCGCCTCCTCCCTCCGCCCGGCCCTCTTCCACAGAGAAAAAAAAGCAGAGAGGAAACGCAGACTGGAGCGAGTCCCGAGCAAAGCCCGCCCCCATACTGCCTGCCCCCCAATGACTCCGTAGCACAATGATAAGGACATTCCACGGGGGATGTTACGACCAATCAAAGGGACGCAGAGGCGGAACGTTCCGCAATATGCTAATGACTCTCCTATAAAGCAAGCTACGAAGCTGCATCTCGGATAGAGCGCGCAGGGGCGCTTTCCCCACAATGTCCCTGTATGTGCTGAGCAGTGGCCCTCCACCACCCCCAACTCTTCCGTTTCCCTGCTGCGCAGTTCTGTAAACAAGAGTAAACTCCGAGCGGCCATCCACTTTCAAAACAGAGCCCCCTGACCTCGCAGCAAAGTTTCCCCAACAGTTCCCGGCGGGCACGCAGGCTCCGCCTCTTTGCCACTCTGGGCAGCCCGGGTCTTCGGAAGGGCTGCAGGTCCCTCACCTGCCCCGCTCCTCTCCAGCCAGAGCCTAGCTCCTGCCCGCTGATCGCAGCGCAGCCCTGCACCTAGTCTGCTGCGATCCTCCCTTTCACCCTCTTCCTCTGCAAGACACACCGCACCGGCGCCCCTCGCAGTCGGCCCGGAGCTGTGTCCTGAGCCAAGGGAGGGCCCAGGAGAGCAGGGCCTGGGCGATCGTGCGACCCCGAGTCCGGACTGCCCAGTACTTTATGTAACACTTAGATTCAGGACCAGGCGGGAGGCGGCGACTCTCCGGACCCGCACTCACGTTCACGGGAGTATGGCCCGCAGCCCTCTCTCCAGCCGGGTGCCCGCGCCCTGCGGCCGCGGCGCCCGCATAGCACTCCACCTCGCGCGGCCGCCTTCACCCCCTCCCCGAGGACGCGGCCGAGCCCCGCGCCCCCTCCCCCGCAGCACCGCCTCATCACTTCACTACAAAGAGCGCTTTGGTCGCGCAGCCTTGCAGCCAGCCGTTCGCGCTCCTTCCTTCTCCATGTCCCGGAGCTCGGTACACAAGGACCTCGGCGTATCAAAGGCGCTCCAGACCTTTTGTTCCTAGCCCTCCGAGGACGCTACCGGGCGCTCCGGCTCCAGCAGGACCGGTCAGCCTCGCCTCCGGGACCCAGGGATGGACGCGGCCGCCCCCGCCCATCCATCACCCGCCGTACCTTGGTATTTGGCGTCGATCTCCCGCATCAGCGAGACGTTCCTCTGCAGGTCGAAAGGCAGTGACTCGATTGAGTCCAGGTAATCCTCCACATAGTTCACCAGGTGGATCTGCTCCCCGTTGGCAGGACTCAACATGGTTCACCCCGGAGGTCCCCGGCGACTCGGCGGCTTTCCGCTTCCTCCACCCCCCGCCCCCCTCAAACAGCACTGCAAAATGCAAAGCTCTCGCCCTCCCGCGCCCCCCCGCCGCTCCGGCCGGGCTGGCCGGCGGCTACATCTGGCGCCTGCCGCGCCGCCTCCGGGGCCGCGGGGACCCCGGCGCCTGCAGGCGCGGGCCGCGGCGGCAGAAGCTCTAGCGCACACCCCGTCGGCCGTGCAGGCCCCCTCCCGGGTGGCGGGCGGCGCGGGGGGCCGTGCGTACGAGCGCGCACACACCCAAAGAGGGCCGGCCACCGCCGCCCACCCGCCACCAGCGTGGAGAGCGGAGAGAGCGGGGCCGGCAGCAGGAAGGGCGCGCTCCGCCGCCCGCCTCGCCGCACTTGTCCAACGTGGAAAACCCAAATACCAGTTTCAAACACTTGGGAAACATTCAGCCCCGCGCGCAGCGCGCATGCGCCCCGCCACCCCCCCTCCCGGAGGCGGCCCCGCCCCCACCGCATTCACGCCCCTCACCGTCCCGGGCCGGGGGGCGGCGGGCCGCGAGGCCGGCCCGCGCGGGGGCGTGGCCTGTCACTGTCGCTGGGGGCCAGGGTCGCGGAGGGGACAGAGGCAGGGCCGCCTGGGCAGGGGAGGCCGGCGACGCGAAACTTTACTAGGAGTTTGGCACTCGGTGGCGGACCTACTGGGCGGAGCCGCACGCCGGCCGGGAACCGCGGGGTGGTGGCCTGCTCCTCGAGACACGCCGGGGCCGGACGAGCCTCCAGATCGCTGCCTTCAAACCGACTATGCAGAGAAGAGCCACCCTCCTCTAGGTTAACTGCATTCCCCCGCCTCCTAGCGCGATATAAATAGGGCCCGGAACTGAAATGGCAACGGCGATAGCCAATCCCCTCGCGGTTCTTACCTCTGCGACCAATCTGGACGAGAAGGAGGTGTGGTGGGACCGGCAACGCCCCCCCGCACGCCTAGAACTAGAGAGCTGTCCTCTTCCAGGAGGGCAGAGCGGGCGGGGCCGAGCGAGGCGGAAGTGGACGCGCATGCGCAGCTTCCTGGCGATGGATGCGGACCCGCGCGGGAGGGCATCTACCGACGCGCAGAGGGACCACCACTCCCAGCATCCTCGGCGGTAACCCCGCGCCTGCGCCTTCCGCCCCCACCGTCCCTTTGTGTCGTCTCCCGGTGCCGAGTTTGGAATGGCCTGGAGACAAAGGGGCCCCCGAGGGGGTGCTCTTTTCAGCGTGGAGATCTGTGGTGGGCGGGCTGGCGGGAGCAGCTCTCCCCTGATCCTAGCTCTTCCCTTGCCGCACCTGAGGCTGCCCATGTCCTCGCCACACTGAGGAGGCTGTGGGCACCCTGGTGCGCTCCTGCAGGGTAGCATATCCTTGGGCTCCCCGTCCCGCCCTTCCCCCCACACCCGCCGGATTTAGGGCTTTCTGAAAAGCCCGGGCAGAGCGAAGGGTTGCCCAGGCGACGGGCCCAGGCGGTCCCGCCCTCTTCCTGCCTAGGCGCCGCCCTGGGGCGGAGCCTGGCCTGTGGTCTCCACATTCGCGCCTTTGTATCGCTGGGGTTGTGTTGTCGCTGTCCTGCTTGCCCCTCTGAGTCCCAGGTCCTCCGTCTTACTAGGCTGCCTGGGCGACACAGGGATCCGGCGCTGTGGCCTCAGATGCGCAGGGTTGGTGAGGGCGCTCTGACTCGCCTGCAATGTCTCTTCCACGCCAGGTCAGCTCGCGGTCTTCAGCCACCTCGAGTTTGCAGTGTTTCAGCCTCAGGCATTCATCCTCCGGCTGAACAAGACTCACCTCTTCAGAACTAGAAGATGTAATTTGAAAGGATTTGGAACGGCTCCGGAAAAACTGTGACATCCTAACCCCTTCGGCACTCCATTTGTGAAAGTACTCCATGCAACCCCGTGACATCTACGACATTTCCAACGCAGTGTATCTAAAATAGAGTATTGACGAGTGTCATAAGAATGCAGCAGGAGACTGTCAGTTGAGTTAGATCGTTCAGATTGGGACGTTGCTTGTGAAGCACAGGGCAGTGCATTTCTGCGGGAGAAAGTTCGTTTGGATGTCTGGTGCTGTTTTTTACTAGCACTGTTTTCAGCCCTAGTCAAAGACAGAAGAATGAAGTTCACGCGTAATTGCAAGAAGAAAATAGTTGCACAAAAGGCCAACTATGTGGCATGAAAACACGATGTGAAATAAAGTGTGGAGAGGGGTACAGAACTGAATATGAAATGTGGCCTTTTGCTCAGAGGTCTTATAACCATTTTAAAGGCACAGTAGCAATTAAGAAACAGGTATTTTAATCGCAGTGTGTGTTGGACCATGAATGAACATTTATCTAGGTTTAATGAAGATTAAGAATAACTGACCTTTTCCAAAGATAAGCTGGAGTTTGAACCTGGTTATCTTTCAGAGTTACAATACTCTTAATAACCATTCCATCCTGTTTATTGAATTCATGGACACACACAAACCCAAAATGTATTTTATTCAATTGAGCAGAATTATTTCACAAGTTGCCTGCCACATGCTAACTACAGTTACATTTTGGAAGTAGAGTGGTGACTATGTATTAATTAGCTTTATAAACTGGCTTTCCGAGCAAGCTCAAAAGACCAATTGATAAAATAAAATTAACTTACATCAAGCTTTTAAAATATACTGTATAAAAAAGCAAAGGCTAGGGAGATGGCCGAGTTAACCTGAATTAACCCCTGAGTCTACATGGTAAAAGGAGAGATTGAACCTAGATCAGAGTAGGTCCTGTGGTTTCCACATCAGCACTTTGTCCCATGTACCCTCTCACCCCATATGCACTAAGTGAATAAGTACAGTTTTTTTTTGTTTGTTTGTTTTTTTGTTTTTTTTTTTTGGTTTTTTTTTTTTTTTTTTTTTTTTTTTTTTTTTTTTTTTGAGACAGGGTTTCTCTGCATAGCCCTGGCTGTCCTGGAACTCACACTGTAGATCAGGCTGACCTCGAACTCAGAAATCCTCCTGCCTCTGCCTCCCAAGTGCTGGGATTACAGGCGTGCGCCACCACCGCCCGGCTATAAGTACAGTTTTTAAGAAAACCTCTGTAGAGCAGAGACTAGGGAAGCAGCGAACACCAGCCTAGAGTCAGTCTGGCAAACCATGTTTGAAAGAGCCCTTGCAGTGGTTTCTGGTTGGAGGTGTCTCCTTAGGCTCTGGGGACACTGGGTACCTCCCTGCTAAATGACAAATTTCCTTTTCTCACCTCAGGGAACCTGAGCTTGGCTTCCATTCACAGGCCAGCCTGTGGCTGTATGCATAGTTTTGTTTTATGGGGGTTGGTTTGCTTGCTTGCTTGCTTGCTTGTTTGAGATGGGTTTCTCTGCATAGCCTTAGCTGTCCTGGAACTAGCTCTGTATACCAGGCTCACCTCATACTGTATGCAGGCGAATTTATTTATTTATTTATTTATTTTGTTTTTTTCAAGACAGGGTTTCTCTGTATAGCCCGGGCTGTCCTGGAAACTCACTCTGTAGACCAGGCTGGCCTCGAACTCAGAAATCCGCCTGCCTCTGCCTCCCAAGTGCTGGGATTACAGGCATGTGCCACCACTGTCCGGCTTGATTTTATGAGAAACAGGCCTGGGGCCAGCAAGATGGCTCAGCCAGAAAAGACCGGCAGGCCCGGCAGCTTACGTTGCCCCCACATGGTAGAAAGGAGCACCCCACTGTGTCTGCCCTCTGACCCCACACGTTTGCTGTGGCATACATATATACATACATGTAATTTGTTTTTAAGGGTGGTGACTTGAACAGGGTTTGAGGTGATAAATTGTCCTGGTTATTTTCAATTCACCTTAACAGTCTATGTGCAGAAGTTCAATACATAGGATTGCATGTTTAAGCATTAGTAACAAGTGGGTTATATTTATCATTTTCTGTTTTTTTTATGTTTATTTAATAATCTCTGGGTGTTTTGTCTGCATGTATATCTATGTAGCATGTGCACTCAGTGCCCGTAGAAGCCAGAAGAAGGCATCAGATCTCCTGGAACTGGAGTCACAGGCAGTTGTGAGCTCCTGTGTGGATGCTGGGAATCAAATCAAGATTCTAGGGAAGGACAGCCATTGCTCTTAACCACTGAGCCTTCTCTTCAGCGCGCACACACACACACACACACACACACACACACACACTTTAAAGATAGGCTAATAATACCTCAGGCTGGACCAGAACTCGAGTCAATGCCCATGCTGGTCTCAAACTCCTGAAGAGCCTCAGCTTGAGCCTCCCGAGTTCTAGGATCACAGGTGTGAGCCATCACACACGTCCCACAAACGTCTGAGCGACTCTCAGAAGGCTTAACAGGGAGCAGACATGTTGCCAGTTAAGGTGGAACACATGAGAGTCGGCTTGGCAGCAGACAGAAAACACCATTGTTGGTTTTGAAATCATGATCTCCTGTGGCCAAGCCAAACATGCCAGCCATTCAAAATCATGGGAAGTTTGGCTCCCAGACTTCCTCGAGCTGGTTTTAAACTGCTCTGTCTTTTCCCTGGGCTTCTGCATTCTGTCCTGTGGGTTCTGTGTTTTAAACAGACACACCTCATATCAGATTCAAAGCTTTCTCTATCAGGGATTTCACTGCCCGCACAGGAAGTTTTTGAGGGAATTTCTCGGGCCAAGCTCCTTGCTGAATTTGCAGGACATGGCAAGGAGGTCACAAGAGTTTACAGTTACATACTGAACAAGAAGGACAAGCTCACACTTGTAGTCCTTAAATTGGGGGAGGCTGAGGCGGGAGGGGTTTAAAGTTAGGCTAGAGACAGCCTGGGCTACTGAGCGAAACCGTTGCTCAACAATTGGGGTGTGGGACCCAGAGAATTTCACATTGCTGCAGAAGTGAGACAAATAAGTGCATACACATTTGCAGTGACAGAATATCACGGAGGCAGGTGGCTGTGAGGAAGAATGACAGTCCTGGAGAACTTGGGACATTTGGAGACCATGAACTTGACTACTATAATGCATAGAACACAGTCTATAGTGGAAGTCTAGCGTCAGGCAGGCAGAGTGCAGAATCTTCAGAACAAAAGTATTCTAGGAACAACACGTCTGCCTAATCATTTGCCTTTCAAAAGCAGATAAAAAAAGGGAAGACCAAAAGATGGAAAGATCTGAGCATGCTCAGTGTCGACTGGACCTGACAGGACATGCAAAGGAGGCTTTGCTTTTGTAAGCCACCAGCAGGCGTGCATTTGTGGGGGGTAGTTTGAATGTAACTCAGAACAGTTCTCAAGAGATGAATGGCAGACTTCTCCTTTTGTTTTTGTTTGTTTTAAGGCAAAGTCTCATGTAGCTGAGGCTAGTTTTGAACTCATTGATGCTCCTATATCTCCCAAAATTTTTGATTATAGATGGATGCCATGATTTGACTAAATTTTTTTAAAATGATTTATTCTTATGTGTAAGGGTATCTGTCCGTGGACCATATGCATGTAGTGTTTGCTGAGTCCAGAAAACGCCTCAGACGGTAGCCGTGTGGATGCTAGGACTCACACGGAGTCCTCTGGAAGGACAGCCATTTTTCCAGCAGATAGTCCAGTAACATATTCTTGAGGAAAGGGTCATTTCCTGATGTGGTTCTTTCATTCTAAGCCCACAGGGCAGTATAAAGTATGCAAATACTGTGTGTACTGCGCTGCAGACGGGCAGTTTGGTATGTAGTATTGATCTACATGTGCTGATTGTGGCAAGGAACATACTTGCAGACATACTTGTTGTAAGTATGACGGGGTACAGTGTGTGTTAAGGCACACATATTGAGGTGTTTGAATGAAGACATGAAGACCGCAGCTGTGGTGTATAGTGTGTTGGAGTGGTGTGCTGAGATACGCATATCTTGTGCTCGATTGGGTACAAACTGTATTGCGGGGCACACCAGGTCCCAACAGCAAACACAAAGATGTACACCAAGACCAATTTACCCCATAAGGAAAGGCGGCGAGACCGTCATTAAAAAGGGGAAGGTCAGCCGGGCGGTGGTGGCACACGCCTGTAATCTCAGCACTCTGGGAGGCAGAGGCTGGCGGATTTCTGAGTTCGAGGCCAGCCTGGTCTACAGAGTGAGTTCCAGGACAGCCAGGGCTATACAGAGAAACCCTGTCTCAAAAAAAACAAATTAAAAAAGGGGGGGCGGGGAAGGTCCCGTGAGTTCCAGCCTCCCTTCTGCTGCCACCTTCCCCAAAAGCCCAAACCCTGCTTGACTCCAGGCAAAGTGTAGCTGCTTCCGGGAGTGGGCGGACCCCGTAAGACAGGGCGTGGCTTCCATTCGCCAGGCGAGGCTTGGCCTTCATGGGCGGGGCCTGGCCTGCAGGCTCTTGCCTTCCGCCTGTTCGCTGGATCTATCCCCAGCATGCTGCGGGCGCGCCGGCCTGGGCCGGGCGCTCCGCTGCTCCGGGCCGTGCTGGGTCTCGGGTGGCGCGGGCTAGCATGGCAACGGCCGCAAGGCCAGGACACCGGCGTGCAGGTGCATAACAGCCTCACAGGCAGGAAGGAGCCGCTGATCGTGGCCCGCTCGGACGCCGTCTCCTGGTAGTGCGCCGGGAGGGGCGGGGCGGGGCGGGAGAGTGCGCAGGGACAAGTCAGTACTGAAAGCCTGACTTATGGTCCGCAGAGAGCAGCACCTAATTACCGCATGTGTTCAGTGAAGGTTGTTAAGGGAGGCCTAGGGCTCTTGCAGATCTCATTCATGGCGGATCTTAATATGTTCCCAGGTATAGCTGTGGACCGACTGTGTACGACCATGCACATCTTGGCCATGCTTGGTGAGTTTCCTAGATTTGAACCTTTGACAAAGTCAGAGGGTTATTTATTGTGCAAGGAGTAAACTGTTAGCTTGTTTTATAATCTGTTAAGTGAACTGAGTGATGTTTGCATTCTGGGAATTGTGAGACGCTGGAATCTTAGTTTCTTTGGTTTTTATAGCTGTTGGGAGTTGCATACCCATTGTTCAGGTTTGGACACTCAGGGAGTTGTGAAGGAATAGTGAGTGACCCGCTTGCGAATTAGATGTTTCTAAGGTTGGTCCAGAGACCCGAATCCAACCGTGGGGCATCATCGTTTGGCCTTGGATGGGTCACTTTCTTGCTGGAGTCCTGGTTCTTATTTTGAGTGAAGACAAATGATAACATGGC
Source organism: Apodemus agrarius (assembly GCA_964023405.1). Lineage (NCBI taxonomy): Eukaryota > Metazoa > Chordata > Mammalia > Rodentia > Muridae > Apodemus > Apodemus agrarius. The sequence continues at coordinate 7,095,910 of OZ030023.1, read as the reverse complement.
ATGTTCTTGGCAATTTCTGGAAATGTCTATGAAGAGCCGCTTAACACAGCGCCCCAAGTGTTCTAAGTTCTGCACTTCTCTGTGTAGTCTTGGCTGTCCTGAAACTCACTATATAGACCCGCCTGGCCTTGAACTCAGAGATGCACCTGCCTTTGCCCAAGTACTGAGATAAAAGTTATCCGCCCACTGCCTGACTCTTGCACAGTTTTAATTGGGTATTTTTAGACCTAAATTAAACATAAGCGTGGAGGACAGAGGACATTCTCAGATGTCATCCTCAAGAGCTATCCTGTTTTGAGACAGAATCTCTCACTGGCTTGGAAGTCCACAAATGGGCCAAGCTGGCTGGGAAGTGAGTCACCAGGATGCCCCTGTCTCTGCCTCCCAGTCCCAGGATAATATGGAAAATCGGAATGAACAAGAATGGTAAAAAGCAGCAGGGCAGTGGTGGCACACACCTTTAATCCCAGCACTTGGGAGACAGAGGCAGGCAGATTTCTGAGTTCGAGGCCAGCCTGGTCTACAGAGTGAGTTTCAGGACAGCCAGGGCTACACAGAAAAGCCCTGTCTTGAAAAACAAACAAATAAAAAGATAAAAAGCTCTTGTTGCCAGGCAATGGTGATGTATACCTTTAATGCCAGAACTCTGGAGGCAGAGGCAGGTAGATCTCTGTGAGTTTAAGGGCAGCCTGATCTATAGAGCAAGCTCCTAGACGGCCAGGACTACACAGAGAAACCCTGTCTCAAAACAAGAATAAAACTTTTTTTTTTTTTTTTTTTTGGTTTTTCAAGACAGGGTTTCTCTAGTCCTGGCTGTCCTGGAACTCACTCTGTAGACCAGGCTGGCCTTGAACTCAGAAATCTGCCTGCCTCTGCCTCCCAAGTGCTGGGATTACAGGCGTGCGCCACACAAAACATTCTTAACATTTGACTTTTGTATCATAGGAATTTTTACACATGTAAATAGATACACACTCATTCAACAGCTGTAATCTAAAAAAAAAAGCAATACAGTAATCCGAAACTGATGTAGTTGTTTTTGTTGCTTCTCACAAGGCCCTTCTGAGCCTCTAGGTAGGACCCAGTACCCAGTTTGTAAGAAAGTGCTTGGCTTAGTTCCCTATGAACCAAGCATCAAATGTAGTACACAGTTTGGAAGTAGTCAAGTGTTACTTCTTTTTTCTTTCTTTTCTTTTCTTTACTTTACTTTTTTTGGTTTTTCAAGACAGGGTTTCTCTGTGTAGTCCTGGCTGTCTTGGAACTCACACTGTAGACCAGGCTGGCCTCACACTCAGAAATCCACCTGCCTCTGCCTCTGAAATGCTGGGATTAAAGGGATGTGCCCCCACTGCCCAGCTATATTTCTTTTCAATAATAATGATGATGGGAGGCTGGAGAGATGGCTCAGTGGTTAAGAGCACTGACTGCTCTTCTGAAGGTCCTGAGTTCAAATCTCAGCAACCACATGGTGGCTCACAACCATCTGTAATAAGATCTGGCGCCCTCTTCTGGGGTGTCTGAAAACAGCAACAGTGTACTTACATATAACAATAAATAATATTTAAAAAAAAATAATGATGATGGGGCCCACAAGATGGCTCACTGGGTAAAGGCACCTCTTGTAGGAGCCTGATGACCTGAGGTGGATCCCCATAATTCATTTGGTTGGGAGAATCCAGTCTCACACACTGTCCTTTGACCTCAACATACATTCTGCACATCTGCCCTCTAGTGCACATGTGCATGCACATACACACACACATATGCACACAGCATGCACACCACACTGATGCAGCAGCAGCAGCAGCAGCAGTAGTAAACATTGGGTCCTGGAGAGATGATTTAATGCTTAAGAGCACTTGTTTGAAGCCGGGCGTGGTGGCGCAGGCCTGTAATCCCAGCACTTGGGAGGCAGAGGCAGGTGGATTTCTGAGTTCGATGCCAGCCTGGTCTACAGAGTGAGTTCCAGGACAGCCAGGACTACACAGAGAAACCCTGTCTCGAAAAACCAAAAAACGAACACTTGTTTGTAGAGGACCTAAGCTCCTCTCATCACCCACGTTATGGCTCACAGTCATCAAATACACACATGGTGCACATACATAACACAGGCAAAACACATGTACATGAAATAAAACAAGTTAATAAAAAATAACCTAATTTTTACGAGCTGGGCAGCAGTGGTGCATGCCTGTAATTCCAGTTGTTGAGAGGCAGAGGCAGACAGGACTCTCTGAGTTCGAGGCCAGCCCGGTTCCAGGACAGCCAGAGCTCTCCACAGGGAAACCCTGTAGGGAAAAACAAAAACAACAACAAGAAAATTAGGTTAAACATAAAAGAGTGGGGCCGGGCGGTGGTGGTGCACGCCTGTAATCCCAGCACTCTGGGAGGCAGAGGCAGGTGGATTTCTGAGTTTGAGGCCAGCCTGGTCTACAGAGTGAGTTCCAGGACAGCCAGGGCTACACAAAGAAACCCTGTCTTGAAAGAAACCAAATCCAAAAAGACCCCTCAAAAATAATAAAATAAAAAATAAAATAAAATAAAATAAACAGTGGCCAGGCGGTGGTGGTGCACGCCTTTAATCCCAGCACTCAGAAGGCAGAGGCAGGTGGACCTCTGAGTTGGAGGCCAGCCTGGTCTACAGAGTGCGTTTTAGGACAGCCAGGGCTACACAGATACACAGAGAAACCCTGTCTGGAGAAACCAAAAATAGAGTAAGTAAATTAACGCTGTCGTTCCGTGTTGAAGACAGCCCGCAGTGCTTTCCTTTCAGCTCCTATGTTAGATTCGACATCATCCGAAGGATCCTGACCAGAGTGTTCGGATGCAATGTGGTCATGGCAATGAGCATCACCGACGTGGACGACAAAATAATCAAGAGAGCTAACGAGGTAAGCACCGCAGCCTCAGCCCGGCCGGCCGGCAAGCTGGCGGCTGAGCCGCCTTCCCTGAGGAGTCTACTTCCTTTCTTTGTTCTTTTCTTTAAAAAAAAAAAATGTATTTATTATATATAAGTATACTTTTGTTTGTTTGTTTCTTTTTGTTTGTTTGTTTCTTTTTTAGAGACAGGGTTTCTCTGTGTAGCCCTGGCTGTCCTGGAACTCACTCTGTAGATCAGGCTGGCTGCCTCTGCCTCCCAAGTCCTGGGACTAAAGGCGTGCGCCACCACTACCTGGCTATATATAAGTACACTGTATTTGTCATCAGAAGACGGCATCAGGTCCCGTTACAGACGGTTGTGAGCCACCATGTGGTTCCTGGGATTTGAACTCAGGACCTCTGGAAGAGCAGTCTTAACCGCTGAGCCATCTCTCCAGCCCGAGTCTACTTTCATGTATTCCTAATATTTGTGACCCGTATGTGTTTCAAAGAGAGGGAATCTCAAAAAAAAGCAAAAAACAAGCAAAAACCAGAACAAAATGGTGCCAGGTTATACCTCTTCCCCAGTGAAGGCAGTTTGGCCAATGGAGGTGTGGAGAAGTGTCCCCTCCAGCAGTGTCTGCTGTCCTCTGACCCACCCCTCCCTGTGAAGAGCACCTCACTCCAGCTCTGCCAAGACCCCCTGGGCCCCTTGTGCGCATGCTTTGATGCCTCATCTCCATGTTTCTTTTGTTTTGTGGTTAGAATCAAGGTCTCACTCTGTAGCCGAGGTTGGCCTCTTTAGCCCAGGTCAGCCTCTGTAGCCCAGGTTGGCCTCTCCACGGGAGTGCTGTAGTCTCTTTCTTTCTTTCTTTCTTTCTTTCTTTCTTTCTTTCTTTCTTTCTATTTTTAAAATTGTTTTTGTTTGTTTTTGAAGATTAATTGATTGATTAATTTTGTTTTTTCGAGACAGGGTTTCTCTGTGTAGTCCTGGCTGTCCTGGAACCCACTCTGTAGACGAGGCTGGCCTTGAACTCAGAAATCTGCCTGCCTCTGCCTCCCAAGTGCTGGGATTACAGGCATGCACCACCACACCCCGCTCTATTTATTTATTTATTACATGTAAGTAAGTACACTGTAGCTGTCTTCAGACACTCCAGAAGAGGGCGTCAGATCTCATTACAGATGGTTGTGAGCCACCATGTGGTTGCAGGGATTTGAACTTAGGCCCTTCAGCAGAGCAGTCAGTGCTCTTAACTGCTGAGCCACCTCTCCAGCCCTGCAGTCTGTTTCTTGACCACCAGGAGGTATATATATGTCCCTCACTGTCACAGTCTGGGAACAGGGACTAACAGGCAGGCAGAATTTGTACTCTTGTTTATTTATTTATTTTTAACATTTTTCTTTCATTTTAAAATAGGGTTTTCCATGTAATCTATTCTGATTATAGTTTTCCATCCTCCAGCTCCTCCCAGATTCTCCTCACCACATCCACTCAAATCCACATCCTTTCTCTTGTTAGAAAACAAACAGGTATCTAAAAATAAAACAAAATACCAAACCAGGCAGTGGTGGCGCATGCCTTTAGTCCCAGCACTTGGGAGGCAGAGGTAGGCGGATGTCTGAGTTCGAGGCCAGCCTGGTCTAGAGTGAGTTCCAGGACAGCCAGGGCTACACAGAGAAACCCTGTCTCAAAACAAAACAAAAAACCCAAAATATCAAACTAGACTAGGACAAAACAGACAAACAAGCAGAGCAACAACAGCAACAGCAGTAATAATAATAGCCAGTGAAAATGCATAAGAAGGCCATATAGACACAGAGACACAGATATCCCCAAAGAACACATGGAAACCATGATCTCTGCTAAAGACCTGCGTGCATTCACACACATAATGCTCTGGGATTTTAAATGATTCTGAAATAAGGCCATACGTCTGTATTAACTTTACGCAGATTCCCGAGCTACCCGGCCATTTACCTCGCGTGTGTGTGTGTGTGTGTGTGTGTGTGTGTGTGTGTGTAGGTTTGTGCCAACGATGGCGGCTCTGACTACTCCAGTGTGACCCTTCCAGTCCCAAGGACACTCGCTAGCATGACCACCTGTGTCCTTCCTGGTCAGGAGGTGGGCATCAATGGCTGGGTATTGAGGTGGCGGCACAGCCACCCTCCCAGAGTCTCCGCCCACTGGTGCCTCCCTAGAGGCTGGTTACCTCATGGTTATCCCCCAGCCTGTCAGGCTCTGCCTCCTCACACCTTCTCTGACATCTCATTGGCTGTCTCAGGGTGTCCCGACCTGCACTTTGAGTTCTTTTCCCTCAGGGGTGTATGGGGTGAGCCAGAGCCTTCAGATGCTGTGGGCCTCGAGTGGGTCCCCAGCCCCAGACTTCCGGCTTCAGCCCTGTGCTGGCGGGGCCGCCTTAGGGTGTGCATGCATAGCTTCTGCACTTGAGGCCAAAGCAGAAACCTTGTCGCTGCGGCACAGGCTGCGTGCCTCCTGAGTCTGAGCCCACGCCAGCACGCCCTGAAGACCTGCTGGGGAGGCAGGTCTACCTCCAGGAGGCAGCAAGCATGAGGTTAGGGGCTCCCTGGGTCCTTCTGGCGACGGCATTGTGCCCTGAATGTCACCCTCACCAGAGGGCTTTCAGGGGCTCCATGACCTTGCCTTTCAAGCCTTGATATGCCTTTTCAGTGAGGAGGCACTTCCTGAAATGTTTTTGGGGTGTTTCTTTGTCTATTTGGGGTTTGGTTCCTTGAGACGGGTTTTTTTTGTGTGTAGCCTTGGCTGTCCTGGAACTCGCTCTGTAGATCAGCCTGGCCGTGGATTTAGAGGTCTGTCTGCCTCTGCTCTGATGTACTGGGGTCCTGTGCCACCACTGCCCAGCTGTGTTGTGTTGTTTTGTGTTATGTTTTCTTTTAAAGATTTATTTATTGTTGTATATAAGTACACTGTAGCTTCAGACACCCCAGAAGAGAGCGTCAGATCTCATTACAGATGGCTGTGAGCCACCATGTGGTTGCTGGGATTTGAACTCAGGACCTTTGGAAGAGCAGTCAGTGCTCTTAACCGCTGAGCTTTCTCTCCAGCTTCCCCCCCCCCCCCGTGTTACATGTTTTTTTTGTTTTTGTTTTTGTTTTTGTTTTTTCGAGACAGGGTTTCTCTGTGTAGCCCTGGCTGTCCTGAACTCACTTTGTAGACCAGGCTGGCCTCAAATTCAGAAATCCTCCTGCCTCTGCCTCCCAAGTGCTGGGATTACAGGCGTGCGCCACCACTGCCCGGTTGTTTTTTTTGTTTTTGTTTTTGTCTGTCTTTCTTTCTTTCTTTCTTTCTTTCTTTCTTTCTTTCTTTTTTTCTTTTCTTTTCTTTTTTTTTTTTTTGTATTTTTGCAAGGTTTCATATAGCCCAACATGGCTTCTAACTCCCTACATAGCTGAAGGTGACCTTGAACTGTGACCTCCACCCTTCCACTTCCCACCTCCGAGTGCTGGGGTTACAGGTGTGAACCTCCACACCACTGCTCATTTTCACACCTGAGGGTTACTGTGAAACTCCCCAGTCCTCTGTGCTTCTGTGGCCTGAGGGATAGTAATACCTGCCCTACGCTCTCTTCCCTTTGAGACAGAATGCTTGATATGTAGACCAGGCTGGCCTAGAGTTCCACCTGCCTCTGCCTCCTGTGTGCTGGGACTAATGGTGCACCCCGGCTTTAATGTCCTTGTCTTGAGTCTGGTGGAGGGCTGAGGTGGGAACAGGCCTCCCAGACGGAGTCTTGGGAGACCTTTGCCCCTTGGAACATGTGTGGAAACCCCCTGTGAGACTTATCCTGTGTCCAGCTCTGCAGTGGGCCGCTGCTCTCTCATCCCTGGCCTTTGTGAAGAACAGCTCCTGGGTAACGGGCAGGGGCTACCAGCTGCGGCGGAGGGGAACACTGCCCGTGATGATCTCAAGACCCACCCGTGCTGTACATGAGTTAGAATTCTCCTCCTCCTTTCTTCCTTTCTTTTTTCTCCTCTTCTTGTTTGTTTGTTTGTTTTTGAGACAGGGTTTCTCTATGTAGTCTTGGAACTCGTTCTTGTTCTGTAGGCCAGGCGGGCCTCAAAGTCACAGAGATCCCCTTACCAAGTGCTGAGATCAAAGACGTGTGCCACCACTACCTAGCAATAACTTTTTGTTTATCCATATGTATGTGCATATAAGCACATGTATGTGTATATAAATGTATGAGTATGTATGTACAAGTGTTGTATGTTTGTCTTCTCCGGACATAGCCATTACTGTAGTGAATAAGGGCAGCCGGGATCACCTTAGCAAGGGACCCTCGTAAGATCATCCCTACCAATGTTCCCTTTTGGGGGGAAAGGGAGGCCCTCACACCTCATGAGATCCTCGGGTCTCTCACCCTGAGATTGTTGGCTGGAGCGGGACTCTTCGCTGGTGCTTCTGGACAGTACGTTGTGCAGGGGATTTCAGAGTTGCTTGGTGAGCCAACCATGGACCTCCTAGGAGCCTCTGTAAACTCACCGGCTCCCCGTGGACTGGAATGTAATCTTCCCTTTGGCCCACACCTTCTCTGTAGAAGTCACATGACACTGTGTGTGCGTATGCATGCATGCACAGGACTGGTGTATGATAGGTAGTATGCATTATCCCGGGCAGACAGCTTGCTGGGAATTAATGTCTGTGCCCTTCTCCCTAGAGGGTCCTTTGTCCCTCCCTCCTTCCCCTTCTTCCTGTCTGCCTCCCATGTCCTCAGCCCGTCCTGCCCTCCGTCAGACAAAGGCTGCTGCAGGCAGGCACCGTTGTACAGAGCGTGAATAAACAGATGAGGGAGCATAATACGGAGTCCGGAAAAACACAAAGTAATTAATGGGGATTTGTTTTATGATAGAAGATGGCATTTCAAATCTCTGGGGTTGGGGGAGGTAGATCATTCAGTAAATTGTGTTGACAGTTGGGTAGCCATCTGGAGAGAATACAAACCCAAGTTAGATACATTCCACATCGCCAATTTAAGGCAGATCAGAGATTCAGTACAAGAAGGTTGGAGCCCTAGCTTTCTCGCAGAAATCCCAGGATGTTTCTGTGGTTTCCCGTGGGGAACGGTTTCTCAGTATCTTTCTGAGTGCAGATCCATTAATGTAGGAAGACTGAGAAATAAATTGGAAAATATAAACCAAGTTTTCAGCGTGCTGTGAATGCCCATATGGCTAAAACCCTGAAAAGGGGGAGCTGGAGAGATGGCCCCGTGGTTCAGAGCAGTGGCTGCTCCTCCAGAGGACCATGGTTTGACCCCCAGCACCCACAGTTCCACCATCTGTAACTCAGTTCCGGGTGATCTGGCACCCTCTTCTGGTCACCTTGGGCATTGCATGCATGTGCTACAAAGACACGTATGCAGGCAAATATACAGAGACATAAAATTAAAGAGTTAAAAAAAAGGCATGGTAGTGGTGGTGCATTGCCTTTAATCCCAGCACTATTGGGTGGCAGATGCAGGCAGATGTCTGAGTTTGAGGCCCAGCCTGGTCTATAGAGCGAGTTCCAGGACAGCCAGGGCTATACAGAGAAACCCTGTCTGGAAAAAAGAAAAGAAACTTAAGAGAAGTAATGAGATATGAGAGGTATAAAGATCAAAATAAAAATGGAACTCAATAGAAATATATGTAGAAGCCGGGCATGGTGGCGCAGGCCTGTAATCCCAGCACTCGGGAGGCAGAGGCAGGCGGATTTCTGAGTTCGGGGCCAGCCTGGTCTACAGAGTGAGTTCCAGGACAGCCAGGACTACACAGAGAAACCCTGTCTCGAAAAACAACAACAACAACAACAACAACAACAAAAAACAAAAAAAAAATAGAGAAAAAAAAGAAATATATGTAGATATGTACAAAAATAGCTGTAGCTGTGAACAGTACCACAGCGGGTAAAAGTACTTTCTGCGGATCAGTAGGAGAAAAGTCAATACAAGGGAATTGGGGCCTCTGGACATGTGGGGCTTACTCAGAATTAGGAGGGGTAAAGATCAGACCAGAAAGCTTTCGGGGAGTGGGTTGTGCCCTGCAGAGGGAGCGTGGCTGCACTGGGAGGGGGGACTCCATCTCTTCTCAGCCACTCTGCAGTGCCTGTGTCTGTCTCGCCTGGACACTCCATCTTCGCAGCAGCCTGAGGGGCTGTGGTAAGCCAGGGTGTGGCTCAGTGAGGGCCCTGGGGCCACAGCGTTAAAAAGAAGGGGGGCAAGCTCCCAGGCCACCCGCTGTCCTTGAAGTCAGTCTCAGTGGTTGTGGCCGCTGCATTAGAGCCCTGTCAGTCCCCGTCGTCTCAGTGGCTGTGGCCGCTGCATCAGAGCCCTGTCAGTCCCCGTCGTCTCAGTGGCTGTGGCCGCTGCATCAGAGCCCTGTCAGTCCCGTTGGCCACCAGGCTCCACCAGTGCCACTGGGAAACCTGACAGAGGGTCTTGATGCCCCAGAGCAGAGGAGACGTGTCTCATGAGGTAGCTGGGAGTGCTTGAGGCAGGCCCAGCACACAGTAGGTGCTGCGTAAGCACTTGCCGAGGGTAGGTAGGCTGTGGATTCTTGTACAAGATGTGTATGAAGCCTGCTTTGTTTTTATTTGAAACAGTTTTGCTATGTTGCCTTGGTTGAAGTGGAACTCACTATGTAGACCAGGCTAGCCTTGAATTCAGGCTAGCCTCTGCCTGCCTTTGCCTTCCAGTGCTGAGAGTGCTGAGATTAAGGCCATTTACCAATAATATTTAGCACTTCTTTTTTTTAAATATTTATTTATTTAATGTATGTGAATACACTGTCGCTCTCTTTAGTCACACCAGAAGAGGGCATCGGATCCCATTACAGATGGTTGTGAGCCACCATGTGGTTGCTGGGAATTGAACTCAGGACCTTCGCAAGAGCAGTCAGTGCTCTTAACCACTGAGCCATCTCTCCAGCCCTAGCACCTACTTACTTTTTAAAATAAACTATTCTTTGACAGTTGTATACATATATACATACATACATACATGCACGCATAAACACACACAAACACACACATTCATGCACCTTCCCTTTCACGTTCTTGTTTGTCTTTATAACACACTGAGGTAGATACTGCTAAATTTATGACCAGGCCACAGCCCTGTGGGAAAATGACTCCAAGCACCCCTCAAGTTGCCAGGAGCTCCTCAGCTGGGGTGAAGCCTCGCTTGCCCCTCCCCCATCCATTCTGGGATTGTTTACAGGCACTCTGCTTCTGGACCAGGACATCTGTGTCCCCTGCTCCAATCTTAGAGACGCAGGTCCCAGCACTAAAGGTCTGTGTGCTGAGATGTCCTCCTGTGGCAGCCTCCTGCAGCTTCGGGAGCTCAGGATAGCCCCAGTCTGAGATGTCGGTACATTCCCTGATTACCAACCATGTCCTGTTACTTCCAAATACTTTTCTAAGGCTTTTTCGAAATTTTATTTTATTTTTTAACCATTTCTTCCTGCTGTGGGTAAGATGGGATAGAAACTCATTTCTTGTCCTTGGGAGTAGATGCTTGCTGCATCATGGGGGATGGGGGCTGGTTTATATGTGGTAGAAATGGTACTGTTACTCATTGGCTTTTCTCTACCCAGAGGGCAGGGCCCATAAGCCCTTTGCCTACTGAGCTTTAGGGAAGGTTCAACACCTCAAATGAACACTCAGATCTTGAGGCCAAGCCCCAGTGGGGCATATGGCCACCACCCTGTCTGCAGGGGTGGCCTGGTCTGCCTCGATGGGACTGTGGGTCTTCCAGATGTGCTGAAGCCCTTGTCTGACCTTGTGCAGATGAACGTGTCACCTGCTTCTCTCGCCAGTCATTTTGAGGAAGAATTTAGACAAGACATGGCAGCCCTGAAGGTAAGCTGTGGTTTCCCCTCCGTAAAGGGGCGGTGGTAGCTGGTCCGCATGATCGGGAACAGTCGGTTGCTAGTGCCTGAGTCCAGGCCCCATGGTGTCACGACTGAAGAAAGGGAGCAGATATAGGTCTGCGGAGAGGGCCTGTGGTGAGCTCAGTGGACGGAGCTGGTCCGCGGTGGCAGGATGAACTAGGTTCTCCTTAGGGCCCGTGTGAATAAGTTAGCCTGTCTCCTTGCCAGAACACCCTGGTTTATCTTACCTTCCTATCAGAGTCAGGCACATTCCTGGCACTGAGGTCTAGCTGTCTGGCTCCTTGTTCCCCTCCAGTGCCCTCAACTGTGGAGAGTTGGTAGGGAAACCACGCAGGAAAAGCCAGCTGGCTCGCTGGGGGCATCACGGCGCTCCTGACTCAGGATGGCTGCCGCCCCGGCTTGCTGAGTCTGTGCACGGATCCTGGGCTCGGGAATCACCCGTGGTGCCCGCGTCTCTGCCTCCTCCCAGGTCCTGCCGCCGACCGTGTACTTGAGAGTCACCGAGAACATCCCGCAGATCATTTCTTTCATCAAAGGAATCATGGCTCATGGCCACGCTTACTCGACATCCGCAGGTTAGCGTGAAGGTTAAATCTAACCTCTGTGGCGCGAGGGGGGGGGCCCTCCCCGGTGTGGGTGTCAGGGACTGTCCTTGACTGCTCTGCCTGAGCAGAGACCACTGATCTCTCCAGTCTGAGGCCATTCTTTTTCCAGATTTCGTTTTATCTTTTTAAATTATGTATCTCAGGGTTAAAGGTGTGTGTGTGTGGGTGAGTGTGATAATCGTGTGTGTGTGTGCAGCAGCCTGTGCCTATATACACACATGCATTGTGATATCAGATGAGGTTGTCAAGTGTCTCCCGGTTTTATGTGCACTCGGGTGTGCATGTGTGCGCGAGGGTAATGTAGGTATGGTAAATGCTATGAAAGCAAAGTCTACTTACTCACCCTACTCGGCCGAGCAGGTAGAAGCAGAAGACACTATGTAGAGCCTTCAGAGTCTGCAGAGCCCCTTACCCATATACCAGTTTGTCTTAGTGAGGGTGTCTATTGCTGCAGCGCAACACCATGACCAGAAAGCAGGCTGAGGAGGGAAGGGTTTGTTCGGCTCACACGTCCTCACTGAAGGAAGTCAGGATAGGAACTCACGCAGGCCAGGGACCTGGAGGCAGGAGCTGATGCAGGCCATGGTGGGGTGCCGCTTACTGGCTTGCTTTCCCCTGGCTGCTCAGCCTGCTTTCTTATAGAACCCAGGGATGGCACCGCCCACAATGGGCGGGGCCCTTCCCCATCAATCACTAATTAAGAAAATGCCCAATTGCTGGATCTTTTTTTTTTTAAGATGTATTCATTTATTATGTATACAGCACTCTCCTGCATATATGTCTGAAGACCAGAAGAGGGCGTCAGATCCCACTACAGATGCTTGTGAGCCACCATGTGGTTCCTGGGAATTGAACTTTGGACCTCTGGAAGAGCAGTCAGTGTTCTTAACCGCTGAGCCTTCTCTCCAGCACCTTGTTATTTTGTCTTTTTTTTTTTTTTTTTTTCTTTTCAGAGATGAGGACCGAACGTAGGGTCTTGTGCTTGCTAGGCAAGCGCTCTACCACTGAGCCAAACCCCAGCTACTCTAATGGAGGCGTTTCGTCAGCTGAGCCTCCCTCCTTCAGCTAGCTCTGGCCTGTGTGAGGTTGACGTGAGGCTAGGCAGCGCTCCGTGTAAAGACAACCTAACATGGTTTTAAGCAGTTCCTCTATTTCAAGCTGGCCGCCTGCCCTGGTTGGTAGTCATGAGGCTGGGGGATTGTGGAAGATGCTGCCCTCGCCTCCTGGACACAGGCGGCCTGGCACCGGGTTGCCTGCCTGCGTGGCCAGTGCCCAGCGGCTTCACCTCCGTCCGGGAGCTCCTCACCCAACTCTCCCCCCACAAAACAGTTTCTGGAGACAGATCCCAGATGGCTTCCCGCCCTCCTCCCACATGTAATATGTGGAAAAGCAAGGGTGACCGTGTCCTTGTTCCCACACGTGTGCGGAGGGCGCGTGTGGTCAGGAGCTAACCGCACAGCTGGTGGTGGCAGCGCTTCGGTATTGGTGCTGAGGCACCACTCTGCAAAACCAACTCAGCAGGGATGACACCAGAAGTCCCGTGCCCATGGCTGAGCGTGTGTCCCTTAGGGGCCACCCAGCATTTGTTCATCCAGACTCAGGCTGCCGAGTGGGTCATCAGACCCCAGGTTGTTGAGCAGGGACCTGTGCTGGAACGGCGCGTTGGTGGCCACCACTGCCTTCCACCCTACTTCTCGCTAAGCCTGCACTTAGAGTTTCAGCCAGGCTGGCTGGCTGGCTGACGAGCTCCCAGGATATACATGTCTTCACCCCACGCTCTGGGGATACAGGCATGTGGAGCCCTGTCTGAGTTTTACGTGCATACTTGGGATTTGAACACAGGTCCATGCTTTCCAGGAAGCACTCTTACCACTGGGCCACCTTGCCATCTTTGTTGAGGAATTGTCCGAACAGCTGGAGACCGGGCGGGGGCCCCCCTGGAGACTGTCCCTTCCTGTTGGACTGGTCATCTCCAAGCATGCCTTGTGTCTTAGGGTTTTGCTGCTGTGAACAGACACCATGACCGAGGCAGCTCTTATAAAGGACAACATTTCATCGGGGCCGGCTTACATTTCAGAGGTTCAGTCCATTGTCATCAAGGTGGGAACACGGCAGCTGCAGGGAGACGCGTAGTAGAGAGGGAGCTGAGAGTTCTGTCTCCGGCAGGAAGAGAGTGAGCCACTGCGTCTGGCCTGAGCTTCTGAAAGCTCGAAGCCCACCCCCAGTGACACACTTCCTCCAACAAGGCCACACCCCTAATAGGGCCACTCCCTCTAAGCCTGGTGTGTGTGTGTGTGTGTGTGTGTGTGTGTGTGTGTATGTATGTATGTGTGTGTGTGCATTTTTATTATAACCAGCACACCTTCTTTGTCATAGAACAGAGTTAGTGATCCCTCCTGCCTGCAGCATTGAATCTCCAAATAGACAGTACTCCAGTGCTGTTGTGAAACCAGGTCCTTCCTGGGGGCCTCCCTGCCCTCTGCAGGATGGTGTCTGTCCACACAATGGAGTCAAGACACTTGTTAGTGGTTATGGTTTTTTAGAGCTTCTGACCCTGAGTTCCCACTCTTCCCTTGTGACTCACAGGCACTTGAGTCCTACAGCAGTTTTACGACCCTCTCCTCCCGCTTTGCCTTACGTCTATTTTCCCTGTGTCATGGCAGTCTGTGCTTGACTGTTCCTGTGACCACACGCTGACCTCAGCCATTCCTTCCCTGGCTTTGTTCTCTCATTTGAGATGGGGTCTGTCGTATCCCAGGCTGGTCTTCAACTTACATAGCTGAGGATGACCTTAAATGCCCGATCCTTCTGCCTCCCTGATCCTCTTGCCTCACCGCCTGGATGCCGGGGTTACAGGTGTGCCTGCCACACCTGACCCATGCAGCGCCAGAGCCCTGCATGTGCTTGGCAAGCCCCTGCCGCTTCCACGAGCCCTCCCAAGGACGGACTTCCTGTGGCATTCTCACTGGCCCACCGCGGCAGAAGGCGAGCTTCCTGCTTTGCAGTCTCTGCTTCCGTGGGCCAGATCTGGCCACAGATAATCTATCATGTTCCCTTCCAATATTTTACTCGATAGCTCACCCCCGCTGCTAGGCTGCAGGTACAAAAGAGTTGGGGAGCTTGTCACAGATAAAGGGCCAAGTATGGAGCCAGGTCCTTGTCCCTGGGCGCATGTCACCTAGAGCCCCATCTCATGTGGAGGTGAAGAGCCAGGGCCTGTTCACAGGGAAGCACTGAAGTTTCTATGCTGTCTACTTTGCTATATTTGGAATTTGTCCCCAAAGAAACCATTTGAAAAAACAGGTACCATTCCAGCTTAGCCCAGCGCAGGGTGATTGTTGTTGTGGGGGTGGAAAGGGACCATGGGCTTCTGCTTTGGAGAACACAAGGTGTTTCCTCAGCTGCTGTTCCACAGGAGTGCATCCCGTCTGCATGTGCATGCATGCATCCATCTGTCCATCCGTCTGTCCTTCCTTTCATCAAAAAAAAAGCATCTCACCGTGTAGTTCTTGCTGTCCCGGAACTCACGGAGATCCTCCTGCCCTCTGCCAGCCTACCTCCGCCAACCTCTGCAGGGACTAGAGGCGTGTCCTGTGCTAATGATGCCTGGCCTTGGGTTGCAGTCTTGCGTGTCGCTGTAAATTTAATTCAGAATATCTTCTATTCACCTGAACCGCAGTGGCGTGGGCTTTGTGACAGTTCCACAGGGCTCAGCTGCAACGGGATCTTTGAACTATTTGTGAAAAATGTCTATTCAGCAGCTTGGTAACCTCAGCAAGGCAAAGGAAGGACGCTGCCTGTCTGCAAGGCAGCGTCTGGCCGAGCTTTTCAGAGTGCGCATATAGGAGGAAGCTCGCCTGGCCCGGTCGCTCCCATCTCCCCTCTGCCTGCATCCTGGGCTGGTGGCCTGGGTGTAAGGGTAGGGGGTCTAGCTCAGCAGCAGACTCTGCATGTCCAGGACACTAAGGGGCAGGCCGGGATGCTACTTGGTTAGCTGGCTGTGCTGTCTAAACCACCGGCCTTCTCCCCTCCCTGCAGAGACCCCTGTCTCCCTGGAAGCTCGGACTGAAACGCAGACCCGTAGGGTTGCTTGGGGCTGCCAAGCACGGAGCTGCCTTGGTCTTGAAACACGGTGTTCTGAAGACCAGGCAGGGATCCCCGGAGGACCGCGCAGTCAGCAGAGAGGCCGATTAGTGTGGGAGGAGAAGCACCTGTTTGGGTGAGGGTTGCTCCTGGTCATGGTTTCTAGTGACAGTCAAGGATGCTGGCCTTCAGATGACTTCAGGGAGCACGCTCGAGGTGCACGGCTTCTGTCAGCACACCAGCTGGGAGCACTGCCCTCCTGGGAAGGAGCTGTAGCACAGGCTGGGTGTGGGAGCAGTTAGTGCCGTTGCCGGCTCCAGCTCCCCCGGCCTCTAATCTCCTGCCTCTGGAGGTCACCCTGGTCTGAGGCTGTCCCGGTAGAGGTTCTTACACCCGGTCTGAAGAGGGGGCCGGTGACAGGCATCTCAGTAGAACATCTCAGGGGTTCACGAAGCGTGTAGGCAGGGGTGGTGTCTGGGGAGAGATCGGTGTCTTAGTGTGTATGTCTGTTGTGTATAGCATGCATGTGTGTGCATGTGCACACACTTACACATGCACACATGCCACACATGTGCACACACATACACTTACACATGCACATACAAGCACACAAATGCACGCACACACACATGTGCACACTTACACATGCACACGCACATGCACAAGCGTGTGGGCAGGAGTCTAAGGTAGATGTTGAGCCTCTTCCTGTTGACATTAGGTCTGAGACAGGAGCTCGCAGAGCCTGAAGCGCGTTGGTCGCCCAGGCTGGGGCCTCCTCCACACAGCCCTGGGCACACACTCCCCATGCCTGTGTGTGGGTGCCGCAGATTTGAACTCCGGTCCCCATGCTTGCTTAACAGAGACTTTATTGACAGAGCCATCTCTCCAGCCCCAAGGATAGTGTCTTTAAATTAACATGCAAGTAAAAGCTGAGGAATTGAGTGTGGAGGTTTATTGTTGTTTGTTTTGTTTTTTTCACGTCAGGCTTTCTCTGTGTAACCTATTGTTCATTTTGTTGTAATAATGGAAGTCTCTGTGTAGCTCAGGGTGGCCTTGAGCTTGTTTTCCTGGGATTATTGTCATATCCTTTAAGGCTTTTTATTCAGTCCTTCCTTCCTCCCTCCCTCCCTCCCTTCCTTCCTTCCTTCCCTCCCTTCCTCCCTCCCTTCCTTCCTTCCCTCCCTCCCTCCCCCCTACTAAGAGGACCTGTGGAAACCTTTTGCAGAGAGTGCACGTGTGTCCTCAGCCCTGCACCGGGTCATGCCGTGCCCAGGTAATGTTAACGAGGCAGTCCTGCTCTCCTCAGCTCTGGCCTGATGGGGCCCAGCACCATCTTCTGTGCTGAGCTGTAACCACCCATTACCGTCAGACTTCGCGGATGCGCTGCCCTGCATGGGGAAGCCCCAGACTCATAGCGGTCTCTGTCAAACAGGCAGTGTCTACTTCGATCTGCGAGCGCGAGGGGACAAGTACGGCAAGCTGGTCACCGCGGTTCCCAGGGCGACTGCAGAGCCAGGTGGGTGATGGCGCGTGGCCTCCGGGCCTCGGCCTCTGAGTGTGGGCGTCTGAGAGTATGGTCTGGAGCCGGAGACGCGGGCTGCTAACCCGTCGCTAGCCCCGCTGTGGGTTAATCCGTTTCCATGAACAGGTGAGACTTGCAGAAGACAGTTTGAATGCAAGTGCAGCACGCCCTGCCTCTGTCCTGCTCTGCCCCACCCATGCCGTCTGCCCCCTCCCCTTGTGGAATTTTCTTTGCATGAGACATGTATGCACATCATAGTCATAGTGTGGCCCACATAAGTCCCTCTATTCCTGTGGCATTTGTGCTTTAACAGTTTGTTAGGTCAAAGTAGTCATTGTTAGGAAGAAGAAATAATAAACTTGTAGAACTAAATGTAAACCATTAAGGACCCTGGGCACAGCAGCAAGTGCCTTTAAGTCACTGCTGTAACTGTGACCTACACTTCAGTCCCTGGCTACTTTGACAAACTTTTTTGTTTGTTTTGTTTTGTTTTTCGAGACTGGGTTTCTCTGTGTAGCCCTGGCTGTCCTGGAACTCACTCTGTAGACCAGGCTGGCCTCCAACTCAGAAATCCGAATGCCTCGCTTAATTTAATTTTTAATAGCCATGTTTATCTGGCTCTCAGAGATCATTTGTTACTTTTTGGTTTGTTTTGGTTTTTCGAGACAGGGTTTCTCTGTGTAGTCCTGGCTGTCCTGGAACTCACTCTGTAGACCAGGCTGGCCTCGAACTAAGAAATCCACCTGCCTCTGCCTCCCAAGTGCTGGGATTACAGGGGTGCGCCACCACTGCCCGGCTCATATGTTACTTTTACCCAATAAATAGCTACCTGTTGCCCCCTCTCCAACAAAGCATTCTGGGATCACCTTATCTATGGCCAGTGGTTTAAGACAGGCTTGGGTTGTGCCTTCCAGGAAGAGGGCTTTGGGAGAGGTACAGGTTTTGGCAGAATCAAGCTAGTTTTGGTGATTAGAATTGATTGTTGGGAAGTCTCTTTTAGGCTTACCTGGAATTTGCTGTGCAGCAGGGGGCGACCTGGCCCTGCGGATCCTGCTTTTCTCCCCCAAAGACTGGGGCTGCAGATGTGTGCCTCCAGGCCCAGCTTATGATTTGGTTAACACAGGCTTTGTGTTTTCAATGTGGCTGGGGTTCACAGCCCAGCACAGGAAGGTACAGAATTCCTATTTGACCTCTTCCTGCTCAGTTCCATCATCCCCTAGAGCAGCCTCAGCGTCACGGGAGTGAGCGCCATCTTCATAGTGTGTAGTTCAGGTTAGCTGGTCCCTTGGTGTGGGCAGTCTGTGCATTTGGATAGACACCTCATGTCCTGTTCCCATGGCCCAGTCACATGCAATGAGACCATCTGTGCTCAGTTCTCCTGTCTCTGCCACCTCAACCCTAACCGCAGTGACCTTTTCACTCTTCACAACTGTTACTTTGTTTCTCTAGAATGTTGCAAAATTGTATACATTCAGCCCGGGCCTCTCCAGGTCGACTTTCTGTTAGTAATAGGCTTTTGCGGCTTGTTTTCTGGAGACTGTCTGGCTTGATACTATGTAGCCCAGGGTGGCCTTGATCTTGCGGAGGTCTCTCTTCCTCGCCCTCCTGGGGACTGGGCTTCGAGGCATGACCACCGCTGGAGCTTCTTAGTCCATCCACTTCCTGAAATCCATCTTGACTGCATCCATATTTGGGCAGTTAGGGATCCGGCTGTGTCAGGCATCCATGTGCAGGATTTTGTGACTGTTTTCATTATCTTGGTTAAACACCAAGGAGTGTGAAGTGACGGCTGTGTCACGTGGAAACCTGCTTGGTTCAGCGAGACTCCCAAAGCGGCAGCACCACCCTGCACCCCCAGCAGTGAGTGACAGGTGCTCCCTCCACCCCGCCCCCACTCGCCCGCCCCATCAACTCTCACGGTGGGAAGTGCCTTATTCAAAAGCACAGTAGGAGTAAAGGGTTGAAATTGGGGATTAGTGTTGAGCAAAACAAAGGCGCTGGGCCCTTCAGGCTCCACTGCTGGGATCTTGTCATTTTTAGAACAAGGCTTTTCTCTTCACATTTTGAATTGTAGCAGTAACTCAATAGGCAGGGGTGGAGAAGTGGGTCCTGCTCGTGACTTCTCATTGGTTGCAGTCCTGTGGTCACCCGGTGACATGGCCCTGGCCTGGGGTGCTTGCATTATAACTTTGTGTCAGCCCTGCCCGGCCCTGGCCACTCAGTAGCAACTCTTCCCCGTGACCATGCTTACCTTCCTCACCATCCCAAGAGCCTGACTGAGGTTGTCTCTGGATGCTTTGTATTCCCAGGTCCTCTGGAATATGCCTCCTTCATCTTCCTCTCACCCCCCTTGCCCCCCCCCTTCCCATTCCTCTTCCATCCCCGACCCCACTGGCTCACTGGGATTTGCAGGCTGTTTCGTTTCTTTCCCTTCATGCCACGTTCTTCATACAGGTTGGTGACTTAATTTACAGGCTTAGCACAGTTGTATCTACAGATGTGGGCAATACACTCATCACCAGAAGACACAAAAGGCCTCATGGCCTCTTTTTACGTTCCTTTAGCTATCCTAGCATACATTCTTGACTGCAAAAAGGGTCTCTGTAACAGAGGTACTCCAGCTCTATGGTTTTCTTGTTTGCTTCCTGGAATACTTTACATAGACAGGCTGTTACTTGGTTATTTCGTAGAACAGTTTCAGTGGGAACAGTGGAGTGTAAGGGGAGGGCTGGAGAGATGGCTCAGTGGTTAACAGCTTTGGCTGCTCTTCCAAGACCCCGAGTTGATTCCCAGCACCCACATAGCAGCTCACAACTCTCTGTAATCCCAGTCCTGGGAGATCTGACACCCTCTTCTGGCCTCTGAGGACACTACAAGGGTCTAGATCAGATTCCTGTTCTCTGGCAGTGAAAGAGTTAAAAGGCAGGAAAAGTCTTGTGTGACAGGTGACAGTTGGGAAATTCTCTCTGTCACAGAATGAGCAGGTAAAGAAAGGCCTCTATTAGGGGTCAGAAAACATTCTGCACATTGGCAGAGGAAAGCAAGCCAGAGCCAGCTTCTCCTTGAGGGCAGGGTTTTGTCTTCCTTTTCCTAGCTTAGGGTTTGTCAGCTTGAAGGAAGATGGGATGGCTGATTAGCACACAACTGTTGTGTGATGTGTTCTGCCAGTCCGTTAGCAGAGAGCCTGCTGGCGGGAGACAAAAGCTGGCAAGATCAGGTCAGGAGGGTGCGCAACATCAGCAGCTCCTCTCTCCCTGTCTGTCTGCTGATCGGGGTCTGTCTAACTCCTAGTCCCTCAGTCCATGCAGGCAAGACACCCCCACACATGAAATATACAAAAAGAAAAGGAAGAAAGAGTTATTCTGATCAAAGCCACCCTTGGTCTTAGGAACCATTGGGTGCTGGTTAAACAGGGGCTTCTTGCTTTCTTCCATAGTAAGGTGCTCCTTACTAACGCTCGAATTGCTCTTCCGACATCGGCGACTTCACCAGGCTCCGTGTCACCCTCTCTCCCATGTGGCTGGGCACTCTGCTTAGTTGTAGAGTGAGCTCCCTTCACATTCTGGAGGCTCTGCCATTCCTCTAGTGGGAAATGAACAGAGCGGGCACTGAGCCCCTCACGGCCTCTCTTTTCTACCCCTCTCAGCAGGCTGAGAACCTAACTGTGTATGTGTCACGGTGTAGTGAGTGTTGCCAAGGCTCTGGTCACGAAAGCTGTCACTCGGTGTTTGGTGGACCCTTTCTGTTCGGGCCAGTCATCATTACGGTTACTGAGCTTGACGGGTAGCCACTGCCCTCTGTTGGTCCAGCAGACTCCGTGGGTAGAAGGCTCGTTTGCGTGCCTTCTCATGTCGTTCAGATCGGGTGTGCGTGTGTGTGTGTGTGTGTGTGTGTTGGCACTGGTGGCCTTGGGCTTCACTGCACCTGTTGTCTGTTGTTGTATTTGTTTCCAGCTGTTGCTTGGGGACATTCCTTGTGCTTCCTGGGTCCTACAATAGCAGTATTTTACCACTTTCCTTTGAGGTCAGTTTGGCTGGACGTTATACTTGTCCACGGTGTATCCTGGAGCCCACAGACCATTTTCTCCTCACGGTGTGTTGTCACTGAGGCCTGAGAGCCTCCATTCTCCTGTGGCTTGTTTGTGAGTCACCCTGCCTGCCTGGTGCCAGCGACTTTGCCTTTTTCTTTGAAGTGTAGTTGTTTTACAAGATGCAGACACACGACCACATCTGAACCAGTGTATACTGGGAAATGCATCGTCCTGAGATGCCCAGGGCTTCACCCAAGCCTGCATCAGCCTTGCAAGCAGTCAGGGTAGTCAGGGGTAGTCAGGGTGTTCAGGGGTAATCAGGGATCCAGGGGGTAGTCAGGGCATTCAGGGGTAGTCAGGGTGTTCAGGGGTAGTCAGGGGTCCAGGGGGTAGTCAGGGCATTCAGGGGTGGGGTAGTCAGGGTGTTCAGGGGTAGTCAGGGTGTTCAGGGGTAGTCAGGGGTCCAGGGGGTAGTTGGGGCATTCAGGGGTAGTAGGGGCGTTCAGGGGTAGTCGTGATGTTCAGGGGTAGTCAGGGTGTTCAGGGCTAGTAGGGGTTCAGGGGTAGTAGGGGCGTTCAGGGGTAGTAGGGGCGTTCAGGGGTAGTCGGGGTGTTCAGGGGTAGTCAGGGTGTTCGGGGGTAGTCAGGGGTCCAGGGGGTAGTCCGGATGTTCAGGGGTAGTCGGGGTGTTCAGGGGTCCAGGGGGTAGTCGGGGTGTTTAGGGCTAGTAGGGGTATTCAGGGGTACAGGGGTAGTTGGGGTGTTCAGGGGTAGTTGGGGTGTTCAGGGGTAGTCAGGGGTCCAGGGGGTAGTTGGGCCATTCAGGGGTAGTAGGGGCATTCAGGGGTAGTTGGGGTGTTCAGGGGTAGTTGGGGTGTTCAGGGGTAGTTGGGGTGTTCAGCGGTAGTTGGGGTGTTCAGGGGTAGTCGGGGCATTCAGGGGTAGTCGGGGAGTTCAGGGGTAGTCAGGGTGTTCAGGGGTAGTCAGGGGTCCAGGGTGTAGTCGGGGTGTTCAGGGGTAGTCGGGGTGTTCAGGGCTAGTAGGGGTATTCAGGGGTAGTCGGGGTGTTCAGGGGTAGTCGGGGTGTTCAGGGGTAGTCAGGGTGTTCAGGGATAGTCAGGGTATTTAGGGGTAGTCAGGGTGTTGGGGGTAGTAGGTGTTGTGGAGTAGCAGGGGGGTTAGGGGGTAGCCAGGGTATTTAAGGGGTAGTAGGGGTGTTTGGGGGGTAGGCAGGGTGTTGGGGGGTAGCAGGGGTGTTTAGGGGGTAGTCAGGGTGTTGGGGGGTAGCAGGGGTGTTTAGGGAGTAGTCAGGGTGTTTAAGAGATAGTAGGGGTATTTGGGGGGTAGTCAGGGTGTTGGGGATAGTAGGGGTGTTTGGGAGGTAGTCAGGGTGTTAGGGGTAGCAGGGGTGTTTAGGGGGTAGTCAGGGTGTTTAAGGGATAGTAGGGGTGTTGGGGGGTAGTAAGGGTGTTGGGGGATAGTAGGGGTGTTTGGGGGGTAGTAAGGGTGTTGGGGCATAGGGTATTCAGGGAGCGGTATGAGTGGAGCCAGCTCTGTGTCAAACTGGAGATTTGGGGACATGGGTAACCCTACCTGTGCCAGCCAGCTTCCTAGAACACCATTGTTGGCCATTTGCTTTTGCACGTTGCCGCTGCCCAGACTGATCTCTTTCTTGGAATGACTGGCTCTCTCTGCCGCTCCAGCCAACTCCTGTCTGTTCCTGCCAACTTTGTTCCCACATCAGCGTGCTGCAACCCCGTGTTTCTCTGGGCCTCTTGTGCCCCTGCCAGTCCATTGCTAGCCTGCAGTTCCCAATGGGCCTCACCTTGTACCATGCTCTGTCTACGCAGAGGTCCAGACTGACCCAGTGACCTCATTTGTCAATGTGTATAAGTAGGGACAGCAAATCCACGACAGCCACGAAACCGTGAGTTGAGTATGACTGCGGCATTTAAGAGAGGGCGGAGTTTGTCTAGGGGACTTGCTGAACCCTTTCGGGTCTGTCCCCTGGGGACTGACACATCTCCGCTCGCTCTTTGCTCTCTTGGCTTTTGTCCTCTGTCCTAATGTCACCTTTGCCCTCTGGAGGATTGTCGTCATTATGAAAAATGTCATGTAGGAACTCAGTCCCTCAAAAGTGGCTGAGCAGACCTGGCCAGGCACTGGGCTCTGGTCCCTGGGCAGCAAGTGTCCTGGCGTTTGCAGGCTCTGGATGCTCCCGCTTGCTCTGCTGGCCCTGCTGGCATGGAGGCGTCCGTCCTGCTGGCCCACTGATTAGGAGTGGAGCACAGGAGGAGGAAGTGTGAGATTTGTGAGAAGGGAGATACACAGAGCGGACACGCCATTGTCGTGGACGGGACGCGTGTGGAGAGAGCTGCCCTGTGGTTCCTTACCCAACAACTAACTCTCTGTCACCAACAGTTGACTCTGACAAGCGGCACAGCAGCGACTTTGCCCTGTGGAAGGCAGCCAAGCCTGAGGAGGTGTTCTGGGCGTCGCCATGGGGAGACGGCCGGCCCGGGTGGCACATCGAGTGCTCCGCTATGGCCAGGTAAGCCCCAGCGGCTGCCAGGGCTGCCAGGCTGCCAGGCTGCAGATGCTCAAGCCAGGTGTGACGGCGTGGCTTGGCGGAGGGGAAGAACAAGCAGGAGGCTAGAGGGGGCTGCTGGGGCCGTGAGGGGGCGTGCCCTGCCTAGCCTGTGTGCCTGGCCTTCCTGTTTAGAATAGCCTCCTAGCAGAAGAGATGCCTACCATACAGCAACAGGAACCTCATAGTCCCGGACAGGATGCCCAAGCCTGCGAGCGTGTAAGTGTAAGAGCCAGGCAGGGAGGACTTAGCCAGCCATGGCAACTCTGAAAAGCCGTTTTGAGGACATGTATGTGCCCATGCTGTGACCAGCTCACCTCTCCAGAGTGCCGAATCTATCGCTGTCTCAGGAGAAGCCCCTCTGCCGGCTGGGAGGGCGGTACTACCCTCCCTCTTCTCAGGCAGCCCTGTCCTTCCCCAGGGTTCTGACAGCCCCGACAGTTGGTTCCCGCTCCCTGCTGCCAGCCCGGTAGATCCACGTGCAGCTGAGCAGGGACATACTTTACGGCGTGAGGAGGGCTGCTGGGAGTGAGCGTGTGGCATGGAGCCTGCTGTGGAGGCTGCTCACACGCGTGTGCCCTCCCTCTGCCCTGCAGCGAGGTGTTTGGAAGCCAACTGGACATCCACACCGGCGGCATAGACTTGGCTTTCCCACATCATGAGAACGAAATCGCGCAGAGCGAAGTCTTCCACCAGTGTCGGCAGTGGGGAAATTACTTCCTGCATTCTGGTGAGCCTGACTGGAGGCAAACGTCTCTCCTGTGTGTCTGTCAGCTCTGCCTGTGGAGATCCAGAGCTCTACTGGCAGGGCCTGGAGAGAAGTTTGACTGAAATCCTTGCTTGGGTTTTTGTAGAGTAACTTTTCTTTCTTCTTTGCTAGTCTGTCTACAGTGTATCTTGGCCATACTGATCACACCACCCTCCGGCCAGTCAGGCTGTCTACTCTGTGTCAGTCTCGTGTTGGTAGTTATGGCTGCAGCAAGCTTGGAAGGGGGGCGGGGGGTATGGGCTTCTTAGTCTCTTTCCTGTCTTTTTTTCTGAGAGGTTCCTTGAGGCCTGGGGAAATAGATTTAGGACTGAGCCCTCGACAGACAGTTATTTACCTCAGCGCTTTGTGAGTCTGCATGACCGCTGCCCACTGCAGAAAGAGGCTTCTTTGGCCAAAGCTGAGAGCAGCACTGACCCCTGTGTATAAATATTTAGAAGGCAGTTTGATACACTGTTGTTCAGCAAAACCACAGTAGTAGGCTCCCGGCTAGGGCCTGTCACTCCTGAGCCGTGGGCTTTTGACCAGGTTTACAGCACCAGGCACAAATTCCCTTCTGTGGAGCAGGCCTCAGATCCAGTCAGAAAGTGGCCAGTCGCTACACTGGTTAAATGAATTAAAGAGGATCACAGAGGCACCAAAATGCTTTCATGTTAGAGTAAGGAGAGAAAACTCAGCATTTCCCCCTGGATTCATTTGACCGAGAAAACATCCGTGTTTGAATGCTCCGCTTCTGTCCCCGTGACCTCCCTCTGTCTGTCCCTAGTTGGTGGGTTTTGGCTAGTCTGTCTATCGTATGTCTTTCTAGGCTCCCTGATGTCTGAGTAGGATATCTGTGTCTCGTGTGTCCACCAAAGAACTTTGCTCTGAATCTATTGAATCTCACGGAGGCGTGAGGGATATGTTACAGAAATCTTTTACCAGTTTTACAAGGGAGTGAGTTATTTACTCCAGCCAACCCCAGCTGACCCAGGAGCACTTGGTACAATAAATACCCCATCATAAAGTTATACGTGTGCTATTTTCAACATATACAGTGTCTCTCTGTTGAATAAAAGTCCCTTTTGACCTGCTTGCTCTTTTAAGCAAGCCAACATACATGTATTCATGCACACATTTCTCCCTGTCAGGGGCATGTTTAGTTAATGCTTATTAAAGCTATGCATTAGCTTAGGCTGTGAAAGTTGATTACATGAGAAATCCAAAGCAAGTTAGTTTGGGTTTGACATGTTAAAGACACGTTAAGCCCCAGCACTCAGGAGGCAGATGCAGGGGGATTTCTGAGTTCGAGGCCAGCCTGGTCTACAGAGTGAGTTCCAAGACAGCCAGGGCTACACAGAGAAACCCTGTCTCAAAACAAAACAAAACAAAACAAAACAAAACAAAACAAAACCAAAAAACACGTTAAGCCAACAGGCCGAGTGCTCAGTAGGATAGCAGCTGTCTTAAGTGACCTCAAGGTGTATTATTAACTTGGCTGTGAGGTCCAGTAAAAGTTCCAGTGTCTTTAAATTTAAGAGATATTCTCATAAATTATCGCCACAGGTTGCTATAACCCGTGCCACCATTGCAGCAATGGGCATGCCTTGCCTGGTGGCCAGTGTGGCATGCGGAGTGCACTGCCAGGAGGTGCCACTAATAACTCCTTCCTGGGAGCCAACCTAGCGCCTTCTAGTACTACAGAAGTAGCTAGCTGGGGGTGGGGGGCGGTGGGGGGTAGGGGGTGGGGAGTCTTTCAGGTCCAGCACTGGGGGAGGAGCAGAGGCAGGCAGATCTCTGTGAGTCTGAGACCAGCCTATAGTATAACCTATAGAATAGAGAGAACTTGTCTCAAAACACCAACACCCAGTGGGTTGGCAGTGGCTGTGGTCCCCAGAAGCAGGTCAGCAGTGGGAAAGAGCCGGACTCTGAGTTCGGGGTGTCAGAGTTCACAGTGGTCATCAGGAAGGGCACGGGGTCAGCACTGCCCTTTCAAATGACAGCTCAGGTAGGCCTGGCGGAGGCAGCATGAATGATTGGCAGCAGTGGGGTCATGGAGACCCGAACACAGCGTCTGCAGCATGGGACGGCGTGCAAATGCAGTTTTATTATGTCTTGGGATTTGGAGGCTAGGGGGACATTAGGTGCAGGGTCGCTCTGGCGATGTGGCTGCAGAAGGGAGGTCCCCGTGACAGGCTGCTGAACTCCACATGGTCCCCATGAGAGACTGCCTTCCATCCTGTGTCCTTGACCTACATCTCACTTTCCAGGTACTGTCAATATCATGTCTGACGTTATATGCAGTAGGAGGCTCCTAGTTACTGTTCTTTATTCAGTTCTCAGTAAAACCAACCTTGCCACGCCCTCTGAGTGAAGGTATATTCGGGAAGGGGAAAATCTTCTGTCTGGGACAGAAAGACCCTCCTCTGGAGACGAGCTTTGTTGCGACACATCCCACATTAGAACTTCCCTGCATGGGTTTGGTTTTCTCCTGCATTTTATGTACCTGTGAGAAAATGACATACAGCTATGGAGAGGCCTGGGAAGATATCTGAGGCAGAAAAACTGACAGCCACACCCCAGACTATGGCTAGACAGGAGACGAGCCACTTAGGTCAGCCATCTGGGATAGGCTAGGGCAGCGATGCATAGGATGTGCGGTCCTGTCCTGGAAGGCTGCTCGCAGCGCACACCGCAGGTGCAGGCTCCTGCAGGTGTGGGTTACTGTCCTGTGTCCTCGGGGCACACAAGCCTGTGGCTCCACCGGCCCAGCTGTCCAGGCTCAGGGCTCCCTTCTGGCGTCCTCTTAACAGTGCACAGGTCTCCCCAGCTCAGGATGGCCAGCCTCCGCTGTGGCGGGCTCAGGGCTGCTTAGACGAGGCTGTAACTGTCAGAGGGTCTCTTCACCACTTTAGAGGGGGTCCTTCCTGTCACCCAGCTCAGAGGGGATGCTTTTTTTGTTTCAGGCCATTTGCATGTGAAAGGCAAAGAAGAAAAGATGTCTAAATCCCTAAAAAACTACATCACCATTAAGGTAAGGTACAGCAGTGTGCGTTCCTGCCTGAGTGACTGATGACTGTGATGTGGCTTGGGGGCCTCTGTGGGGTGAAATTAGTCACCAGACTCATAGTCTGTCCGAGCCCTGCATGGGCTGCCACCAGGGAACTGCTTCTCCTTGTCTCAAGGTGCATGGCACCTCCTTCAGGCCTGTTGCTCTTCCCTCTGCTGCTTCCTTCTTGGACCTGCCTTTCATCTTGCCTTCCCAGAATACATCTCTCCCTTCTCTTTGCTTCTCTCTGTCCCTATCTGACTGCCTGCCTGCCCCTCCCCTCTGTCCTTTTACTCCTTTCCAGTCTGTAAATTTTTAAGCTTTATTTATTTACTTATTTATTTATTATTTAGGTTTTTCCAGACAGGGTTTCTCTGTGTAGCCCTGGCTGTCCTGGAACTTACTCTGTAGACCAGGCTGGCCTCAAACTCAGAAATCCACCTGCCTCTGCCTCCGAGCGTTGGGACTAGGGGTGTGCACCACCACCGCTCAGCTAAAAGAGTAACTTTTTTTTTTTTTTTTTTTTTTTTGGTTTTTCGAGACAGGGTTTCTCTGTGTAGCCCTGGCTATCCTGGAACTCACTCTGTAGACCAGGCTGGCCTCGAACTCAGAAATCCACCTGCCTCTGCCTCCCAAGTGCTGGGATTAAAGGTGTGCGCCACCACCGCCCGGCTAAAGAGTAACTTTTAAGAGTTTCGTTCCCTCATACGTATCTGTGGCAGGCACGGGGATTAAGCCAGGGCTGCCCCTCTAGGCACGCTGTGGCTAAACCGCACCCGTAGCTCACATTTCTGCTTCTTATTCTGACCTACATGGTAGAATGAGCTGGCTGCCCTCTGACCTCCACACACATACGCACACTGAATATGTGCATGTAGCTTGCACATATCTCTCCATAGATGCTGGAAGCTGTCCTGAAGACTGCTGGTGTCTGATGCACACACAAGTGCTATGCACATCATTGCTACACACTGTTGTTCAGGGGGATGAGGGAAAGAGAGAAGTCTGTGTGTCCTCAGCACACGTGCCCTCCGGTGCTGCAGTCTGTGAATGGTTGAGCGGTAGACCTGGAGCCCATGGAGGCAGAAGGCGGGAAGTAGTGACCTTTATGTAGATGACACATCAGAGGTCATGCACACATGGTATGCCTGGATACAGCTCTGGCAGTGAGCAACAAACGGAGTTTACACGAGGAATAAACATTCCACTGTACTCAGTGGAGTACCCAGCGTTGTTGTCTTCTCTAGTCTCAATAGAAGACTTCTGGTCAGACTAACGACATCGTTCCTATTAATTTCTTGCAGAATAGCAGGTGGATCTTTTTTTTTTTTTTTTTTTTTTTTTTGGTTTTTCAAGACAGGGTTTCTCTGTGTAGCTCTGGCTGTCCTGGAACTCACTTTGTAGACCAGGCTGGCCTCGAACTCAGAAATCCGCCTGTCTCTGCCTCCCAAGTGCTGGGATTACAGGCGTGCGCCACCACCGCCTGGCTTAGCAGGTGGATCTTAATTGTGTTTGTCTGTTAGCTGTGTGGAGTTTTTCTTCCCACTCCTGTAGTTGTAGTTAAACTGCTTTGGCTCCTAGCAGGTTGCATGCATGCACACACACAAGCAAGCATGCGCCCACCAAGAAGCTATCTGGATTCACAAATGAAAGATGTGCGCACACGTGAGTGTGGGCACACACACACCAGTTAATTTTAAAATGCCTTGGCTAGCTCAAAGGCTGGGCAGTTCTAATTCTTCCCACCGCTAGCACACACTTCCCTCCTGTAACATGGCTTAACGCCTTCTAATCCTGTATTTATCTCTGTTGCCCTGGCTCCTTCTGGCCAGCTCCCTAGTGTTTGCTGCCCAAGACATTTCTGGGCAGCCCTTTCGGGGCCCACATTCTTTCTCACCTACATTTTGGACTTTCCTTCTGCAGCTCTAAACCCTATCCGTCTCCCTCCGAATCATTCTCTCTCCCAGTCTCTAGCTGTGGTAAATCTAAAAGTCCCTCCTCAGTCTACCTGCCAAACCCTTGGCCATTGCTTCTTTATTGATTGATCAAAAGCAGTTGGGGGCAAGGACCTTCAGCTTCTTGATTGGAGGCCAGATTAACTCAAAGCATTGGAACTGATCCCCAGACTCTCCCCAGCTCTCATCGCTTCCTTTTTTCTTTTTTCTTTTTTTTTACTTTTGGCCAGTCTGCATTTGTCCTTGGCCTGTGGTTCTGTGGGGGTGAGGTGCTCCTGCCTCACATGTTAAGGGTATCTGTCATGTTCCTAGTGATCCTTGTTCCGGTGACCACAGTGAGCTTAGTCTGTGTCATGGCTGGCTTGAAAGCACACTTTCTAGAAGTTCAGTAGAGGTGGAGCCCTTGTGGGAGCCTCTGTCCCTGGGGCCCCTCTGCTGGCTACGCTGTCTCTCCACGCTTGCTCCTTCCTTCCTTCCTTCCTTCCTTCCTTCCTTCCTTCCTTCCTTCCCTTCTTTCCTTCCTTTTTAAATTTATTCATTCACTTTCTGTCCCTCCACCTCCCCAGTCCCTCCTCTCTCCCCTCTCCTCTGATAGGGTGGACACCGGCCCCCCCCCGCCCCCGCCCCCCCATATCTCCTCAAGTGACTTCACAGGTTGAGGCGCCTGTGAGGTGAGATTATATAAAGTGCTCAGCTAGTGAGGTCTTGCCTTGCCCGGGAATCTCCCACACCGGGGGCCAGGTGCCAGCTCTGTAGGTCCTCTATGGTGGCACTGTAAGAGCCTGCAGCATCTCCGTGATTGGTTGTGGCCTCCCGGCAGGCCAGCTTTTACTCTGAGGTTCTCTAGCACTGACTTACACAGGTGGCATCTGGTTTCACTCTCAGGTGACCCCGGCCAGGTCGTGTGGTGGAACCAGAGAAGTATAGACACTTGGTGACATGTCAGTACAGAGCAGGGACACGCTGAACGATGGTGTCTGTGAACACCTTTGCACGCAGCGGCTCCCCCATGTCACCCCTCCTGCTCTGTTCCTGGGAACTACCTGCAGGCCTGCAGGCTGCAGGGACGCAGCCTCCTGGACTCCTGTTTGCAATACTGCTTTGACTCCACAGCAGAGCCCTCTAGAGGCCCAAAGGGAAAACAGTTGGGGTTTCCATGATCTGTCTCTCAGATGTGACCCCATGGTAACGCAACTGACCCTGTCCACATTCTGAACAAAGGGCTTTTAAACAGAGTCACCCAACTTCCTTTCTGGAGCAAGGCGGAGACCACAGCTTACAGGTTACTCCATGTCTGAAAGGGAGACAGTGGCGTTTAGAAATCTAGAGACCTTCAGAGGTAAAACGCCATAACGTTACAGATGTAGAGTGGATGCTGACTCCACAAACAGGCAGGACGGCCGAGCAGGCGTGGGATGCAGAATGGGTCCAGGCCTCACGACCCCGGCTGGCAGTCCCTTTCTGCTGGACGTGCCAGAGCTGGGAGCTCTCAGGTGCGCTGACTGCAGCCACAGGCTGCAAAAGGGAAGCTCCCTGGTGCGCTGCCGTGCAGAAAGCTCTGGGCTGAGCTTGGCTAACCTGTGGGGTTTCTAAAACAGCAGCGGAAGAAACCCGGCTCAGCCGGGGCTGTGGCAGTCAGGCGGGAGGACTCCAGGAACCCACACAGCCTCTGAGGGAGGAGGGTACTGGGGTTCAGATCTGTAAGCCTCCCTTCTGAGTCCCCACCTTCGTGATGACACAGGTACAAATGCAGATGGGGACATGGACAGGACACAAGTTGACAGAGTCATGCTTGGCGGTGTGTGATCATGGTGGATGACGGGTCTGAGCCAGCCAGGTGGTCTTGCATACTCAGACAAATGTGCACCCACATTAACACGTATATGTGTACACACATATGTATACATTCACACACATGCGCATATACACATACAAAGATACATTTACACATAAATGCATATACTCATGTGCACTCATAGGCACACACAAACTTGTCATACATGCACTCACACATTTACACTCATGTATACTCACATAGATACATGTACACACTCATATATACACAGACACAGGTACAAATGTACTCACAGATACACAGACACGGCAGCCTGGGGAAGTCCAGAACTTTGTCATGTGATGCAAACATGAGTGACGCACGTGGGATCCAAGCTGACAGTGTACCGTGACACTCTGTGTGGCCTGGCAGTCTGCAGCCAGGCTGACCTGGCTGTGGCCACCCTCCTGTCCTTGGCGGCCTTGGGTGGGTCTGGTGCCCCGGATCATCGGTGTGGCCTTGATGAGTGATGGCCATTAAGCAGTTAGTGAGCCTGGAGCCACGCCTTACAGATACAGACCATCTCCCCTGTCTTCGCTGAGTTCTTACCATGGCCCAAGGACGTCATGGAACCCAGGATTAGGGACCGGCCCAGTGGCCGCTAGTGACTGCCACTGCTGTCTGGGAAGTCAGTGAAGGTGGAGGAGTTGTGGGGAGGTTCCCACCTGAGAAGCAGACCAGAAGCCCCTCTCCTCAACCTGAGGAGCCGCATCAAAGGTTCTTTTTCCCGTGCCTAGGAGCCTGTGGAGACATCATCTGTGTACCCTGTGAAGGGTGATGGGTGGGGAGGCCCTGCTCTTCCGGGGAAGCCAGTGCACCTGTGGGGCAGAAGGCTAACCCCCCCCAGTGCAGCTGTGGGACGGGAGGCTAACCCCCAGTGCAGCTGTGGAACCAGAGGCTAACCCCCAGCTCAGCTGTGGGACAGGAGGCTAACCCCCCCAGCGCAGCTGTGGAACCGGAGGCTAACCCCCAGCGCAGCTGTGGAACCGGAGGCTAACCCCCAGCGCAGCTGTGGAACCAGAGGCTAACCCCCAGCGCAGCTGTGGAACCAGAGGCTAACCCCCAGCGCAGCTGTGGAACCAGAGGCTAACCCCCAGCTCAGCTGTGGGACGGGAGGCTAACCCCCAGTGCAGCTGTGGAACCAGAGGCTAACCCCCAGCGCAGCTGTGGAACCAGAGGCTAACCCCCAGCGCAGCTGTGGAACCAGAGGCTAACCCCCAGTGCAGCTGTGGAACCAGAGGCTAACCCCCAGCTCAGCTGTGGGACGGGAGGCTAACCCCCCCAGCGCAGCTGTGGAACCAGAGGCTAACCCCCAGCGCAGCTGTGGAACCAGAGGCTAACCCCCAGCGCAGCTGTGGAACCAGAGGCTAACCCCCAGTGCAGCTGTGGAACCAGAGGCTAACCCCCAGCTCAGCTGTGGAACCAGAGGCTAACCCCCAGCACAGCTGTGGAACCAGAGGCTAACCCCCAGCACAGCTGTGGAATCAGAGGCTAACCCCCAGCACAGCTGTGGAACCAGAGGCTAACCCCCAGCACAGCTGTGGAACCAGAGGCTAACCCCCAGCGCAGCTGTGGAACCAGAGGCTAACCCCCAGCACAGCTGTGGAATCAGAGGCTAACCCCCAGCACAGCTGTGGAATCAGAGGCTAACCCCCAGCGCAGCTGTGGAACCAGAGGCTAACCCCCAGCGCAGCTGTGGAACCAGAGGCTAACCCCCAGCGCAGCTGTGGAACCAGAGGCTAACCCCCAGCCAGTGCAGCTGTGGAACCAGAGGCTAACCCCCAGCTCAGCCTGCATTTCAGCTTCGGTCTTTTGTTACATGGTTTCAATTCATGACCTCCTTGTCTTTGTTGTGTCTCCTCCTGTGTGTGTTTCTAAATCTATGACTACAGCTTGCTCAGTCTGTATGTTACTGATATTTGGTATCAGCCAACTGTGTGCTTCCCCCGTCACTTGTAGTTCTTCGTATATGGGGTCTCCTGGGCTGCCCCCTGTCCGAGTTAGCCTGTCTTTTGTCCTTGTTCAGACCATGCTGTTACAGTCGTGTTGGTGAGACTTCATAGTTGTGACTTCTGTGGTGTTTCTAGGAGACTCAGCCTTGCAGCAAACTCCCTGTTCCTCCAACATTTCAAACCTTCCTGTCCATCTTCCACAGTCGCCCCTGAGCCTTAGGGGCAGGAATCGGGTGGGGATGGATCAGTTGAAACTGGGCTCCTCCTTTTCTGGTTTCCATCTGTGGCAAAGATGTTTCCTTGATGAGGGATGAGAACTGCATTTGTCTGTGGGCGTAAGGAGAAATATTTAGCATGTAGTTAGGAATCATGCTGGTTTAACAGGGTGGTGCTGCAGGTTCTTCTCCAAAATCTATGACTTCACAAGTCATAGGACGGACGTTGGCCAGGCTTCCAGGACCAAGTGGGCCTAAGTCCGATAAGGAGAGTTGTTGGATACCACCAAGGTACGGCTGTCACTATTGTACCCTCGGGGTCCTTGTGGCCCGCAGGCGTCACAGCTGGCTTCCCGCCCTTGGAAGCTTGCATAGCACCTTCTGGTACCTCGACAGCTGGTCTTCAAGGAAGAGGCTTTCAGGTCAGATAAGTAATTTCACGAGTAATCTGCAGGGAGGCACCTGCTGAGGGTCACGGGCTCAGCGCATCCTCACTGTTCCGGACACAGTGCTGTGACATGGGGTGGGCAGAGCCCTCGCTCCTCATCTCAGTCTGAACCTGAGCCTGGATGGCAGCCTTGACTGAGCTGGTATGCTCTCTTCCCCTCCAGTGAGGCCAGGTGCACACTGCCCCTGTGAACTAGGCCTCCTGGTAGCAGCCAGTCTCCCTCTCGCGTCCACGTCAGATAGGGCCTGGTCCGCAGGGGCGTTGGATATCCCTCAGCCCTCCTGCAGGTTTGAAGATGACCTTGAGAAGGATGCTGGAGAAGCTGCTGGGAGACCAGCGGTGAGGGTCGGGCACCGCAAGGCTAGGGAGAACACCCCCCACGGCAACCCCCGCGGTCCCGACTGACAGCTGCCCGTCTTCCTTTCTAGGACTTCCTGCAGACCTTCTCCCCTGACGTCTTCCGGCTTTTCTGCTTGCGCACCAACTATAGGTCAGGTGAGCTGGCTCCTGTGTGCCTTGGGTTGGCAGAATGCCAGCCTGGGGTAAGCCCATCCAGGCAGTGTGATTGCTTCCTTTCCCTGGGGTTGACTGGAGACATGAGACCAGAGGAAGCCTCTTTGGGAAGCACACCCAGTCCCAGCCAGGCGAGGCTGCTCTTCCCAGAGTCCACTGTCATGTCTGCCCATCTATGTACATGTCACTGAAACAAAGCCCTAGTGTCCAGAAAGCTCTAGGACAGCATTGGGTGGGACCTGTTCAGGGGCAGGGCCCATATGCCCAGACAGCCCTTTGACCACAGCATTGTGTGCAGCTGGGGTCTCAGATGATGTGCTTCCGGGTACACTAGGTATTTCCTCAGTGACCATCTCTTCCCTTGCAGCCATTGAATACAGTGACAGTACCCTGGTAGAAGCCAAGCACCTCCTGCTGGGGCTAGCCTCTTTTGTGGAGGATGCACGTGCCTATGTAAAGGGGCAGCTGACCTGTGGCCCCGTTGGGGAGGATGTGCTGTGGGAGAGGTAAGCAGTCATACGGACTCACTCACCGTTGTTCTGGGGACAGGTGGCCCAGATGCAGAGGTCAGCAGGAACACCCGAGCGAGGCGGGTCCCGTGTAGCCTCTTCACCAGCCAGTGTCACACCCACTGCGCTCTGGGCCTGAGTCCTGCACAGGCTGCGTTCACCTAGAGCTGGGCGCATTTCCTTCTTGTTCCGGTAGCTCGGGATTGCCACAGTCGGTAGGCAGGGGCCTTCTCTTCTATAGTTGATATTAAAGTCACCTGAGTGGATACTGTGTGCCCACAAGTGGGCAGGTTCCCTTCTCTCAACAGCGTTTATTTGGCTAGGGTATAACTGGGGTTTTGTTACAAAACCATAAAAACAACCTAGGAAGGGTCCCTGAGTTGAAATATTTTTACTTCTTAGGAAAGGATATTTGTGTATCCAGGGTTGGTGCCAGGCCAGGCTGGGGCGCCAGAGAGCCCCTTACCTGCCTCGCCATCACAGGTGACGTCCATATCCCACTTCAGGCTGGCGAGCACCAAGAAGGCCGTGAAGGCTGCTCTAGCCAATGACTTTGACACCCCGAGGGCAGTGAGCACCATCCTGGACCTTGTGCACCATGCTAACAGGCAGCTCAGGGCCGTCGCGAAGGTAACTCGCCGGGGGCTGTGGATGTCAGGGCGGGGCTTGTTCTAAGGAATGACTCCTCGGGAAGCCCCCTCGTGTGGGACTTGACAAGCTCGGGCTGTGGCACGTTTAGGTCGCTCCGTTCAGTAGTAGACATGTGAACGCGCGGCAGGCGCATCAGCTTGTGTGTGGCTGGCTGTGTCGCATGGCCGACACCATGAGTGTTGAGCAACCTCAGGGTGGCTTGGCCGCATGTGGAGGGGCTGGTGATTGTTGAAACAGGAAGTTGAGTTGGGTAAGTAGCTCAGTGGTGAAGTGTTTGCCTAGCACACGTGAGGCCCTGAGTTCCCTCTCCAAACAGAAAACAGTCCCCAAACAATGAGAAGTTGTTGAGACCTGGACTCAGATTGCACCCAGCTGGGTCTCGGTCTCCTGTTGACCCAGCTCCATGATCTAAGTGAGCACCACAGGACGGTGGGGGAGCACTCACCGTCTTCCCTGTCTGCTCTGCGCTCGGTGCTCCTGCGGTGGAGGCAGGACCTCCTTTCCCCAGGGCTTATACTCCTGCACCTCAGTGTCAGGAAGTCACCAACCCTGGGCTCTGCTGGGCCCTCTGGTCCCAAGGCTCTCCAGGGCACTGCCATGGGAGCCCTAGGTAGCCATGCAGTCATAGGAGCCCTTTCTTTCCTGTGGTGCCACAGGGCTCTTGTGCCTTCTTGGTTGGTGCACCGTTGTGAATGGCTCCTGGTAGCCATGACGTTTCGAATGCTTGAGTAGATTCCCAGATTCGACACTGTCAGTAGCACGGTGGGCAGTGTCTCCTGGTCAGAGCTCCATTTCCACACAAGGCACCAGACAGACCATGGTACCTCCTACATGGTCACTGAGGGGTTGGGCATTCAGTCCCAGCTGGTTCACACTGTATGCACCACTAGGTCACCCAGCCATACTCAGGAAAGCTGGCTGTGGGTGGGCCTGGAGCTCTTGAATGCCTGCTGCAGCCTCTCCTTGGCTTCCCAGCATCCCCTCTGGTGAGTCCCACACCACCTGGCCACCTCTGGGTGAGCGAGCACAGGCTGATTACAGAACAGGGACAGGTTGGCACCTGCCACTGCAGGAGGCTCACGTGGGTCCACGTCCGTGACTGAGGCCCAGCAGACTTCCTGAGACCCGCAGCTCGCAGCTCCCATCCCCCGCCCCCTCCCATGCCCCATGCACTGTCCCCGTGGCCATGCTCAGCCCACAGGACCCAGCTGTGCGGGTACAGCTGCTGTGACAGGCAGGCAGGCTGAGGCACGTT
This sequence comes from Apodemus agrarius, assembly GCA_964023405.1. Lineage (NCBI taxonomy): Eukaryota > Metazoa > Chordata > Mammalia > Rodentia > Muridae > Apodemus > Apodemus agrarius. The sequence goes on along the minus strand of OZ030023.1, from coordinate 7,059,193 downwards.
CCCAGCATGGCTGCACTGTAGTGTCGGGTTTGCCGTGAGCCTGGCTGTGCGGGCGCCCCACAGAAACGGAAGAGAAATGCCCTGACCGCACCTCCACGCTCTTGCAGGAAGCTGGTGGCCCGAGAAGCCCCACCGTGTTTGGGGCCATCGTTTCCTACGTTGAGCAGTTTTTCGAGACTGTTGGGATTTCTCTCACAAATCAACAGGTACATCCATCTCTTTCAAATGCTTTCCCCTGAAACTGCCCATGTGTTGCACGCTCTCCATGGAAAGTGCTCACTGAAGGGCGCCTAGTCCTGACTTACTGGAGGTGCACAGTACCTGTTAGCTCACCTCCAGCACTGACGGGCTCACAGCAGAGTCGGCGCCACCATTCTGGTCCACGGTACAGTAAGGTGTGTGTGAGGACGTTTCCCCCGAGCTGCGTGAGCAGTGGCAGTGGGCATGAGCCGCGTGGGAGGTCCTGTCCTGTCCTGTCCTGTCCGGCTGTGTAGCATTCACTCTATGTCCCTGGCCGGGATGCTAGGGCCAGACTCCGGCTGTCCTCAGGACACTTGAGTTCCTTGCCCCTTCCTGTGATGTTCAGTTGTACCAAATAGAAAGGGCAAGACTGCCAGTTCCTTCCGCAATTCTCTCCTCCCTCAGAGGGGGATGTCAGAGGGGGTGCCTGGCCACAGCAGAGCAGACTAGTTTCCTGGTCTATTCAATTCCAGTTCAGTAAAGCACATAGCTCATGGCATCCATGGGGCTGGCCATGGTCCCTAGGTGTGACCCAGTCCTTTGGATATCACTGTAGTTTCTGGGTTAGTGTCCATGCAGGTCTCTCAGTGCACGGAGGTGAGGTGTGTGTGCACGCAGAGCACATGACTGTATATACATTAGCTACTGCACCCATCTACGGATAGTGGAGCCCAGGGTCACGATCCACTCAGCCGCAGCCCCAGCAGATTTACCCAGGGGCTAAGCGGGGCTGCTCTTCTCTCTGGGTGGCCCCTCTGTGCACACGCACACGACTCCATTCTGCTGGTGTTCTCAAGTCCCCTTTAAGGTCCCTTTGCTTCTCATTTCACTGCCATAGCTGACAGCTTTAGGCTGACCCAGAAGGACAAGGCAATGGCTCAGGGGACTGCCCTTTTGGCCCCTTAGCCAGCGTTTGTACAGCCAGGCAGACAGCTTGATAGCCCACTCATGGGATCTCAGTATGCACACATATGCACACACATACACACACGCATATCCACACCCACGGGTCACCTGACATCAACACTGGCTTACATGCTTGGCTATGGCACAAAGTTTTGTCTCCATTCATGCTTAAGGTTCAGGCTGCTGTGATCTGGAGATCACAGGATTCTGATGACACTTGTCACCCTGTACAACTGTGGCTGAGGTCTAGATGGGACAGGGTCAAAGCGGATGTTACCAGCTTAATGTGAGCCGGTCAAGGCATGCATCTTGCTGAGCTGATTCTCCCCCGCATATGCTCCAGGAAGGGCAAGCATCAGGACAGCTGCCCAGAATCTAGTCACGGGCGGTCTCCCAGGCATCCCCGGGTCCTGCCTTGCGGGGCAGACTCACTTAACAGACTGTGACTCAGTGTGTTTCAGGAGACAGCAGCACAGTAACCCTGCGCTGTGTGGTAGATGAACTAGTGCGCTTCAGGCTGAAGGTCCGCCAGTATGCGCTGGCCACACCCGGGGCTACTGGGGAGGCTCGGAAACAGCAGCTCCAGGAGAGGCAGCCCTTGCTGGAGGCGTGTGACACACTACGCCAGGACCTCGTCACCCATGGCATCAACATTAAGGTGAGCAATATTGCCAATACAGGAGAGGCAACAGCACCGGGGACAGTAGGGGCACACGGCAGCTGGTCATCCAGTCTTCCAGACCCACTTGAGACCCACTGGGGGGCTGGAGGGGGAGGTGTGTAAGCCGGAAGAACTGCGAAACTCAGCCCTGTGGGCGAGGGGCTGCCCTGTCAGCCGGTGCCGCCCCCTCACCTCCTCTGACTCCGCTTTCTGACCTGTCACCTTGCTAAGAGGATGTGATGCCTTCTCCTTCAGGACAGGGGCAGTGCAGCCTCCACATGGGAACTGCTGGGTCCAAGGACAGACCACCAGAAACCCGGGGACTGAGGGCGAGGCAGCTGCAGCCCACACGCCTCCACGCCATGGCATCTGCTTTTCTGTGATGAAAACTTTATATTAAAGTTGTCAGTTGTGGCTGTTCAGCCAACAGTAAGACGGGCCTCTGCTGTCCACTGCTGTGTATTCGGAACGGCCACACTGTCAACGTTCCCTTCAGTAAGTTCAGGTCTGCTCAGGAGACATTCCTGGACGTGGTTAGCCCGTGGTTAGCTCGTGCCCAAGGATTAGACAAGGGGAGCCGGAGAGCAGACCCCACTAGCGAGGCCCGCGGCTGGCAGGCCACTCCCGGGAGGGAGGCCAGCAGGCAGAGCGCGGGAACACAGTGCACAGCATGAGCACACGGTAGCAGACCTGTGGCGTCTTGGCACTCCGTGCCACGCTCAAATGCCAGTGACACCCAGGTGCCCTGCCCTTCCCACAGGCCTCTAAAGAGCTGCTCTGCGTGGCCATGTCTATTCTGAGCTACTTCCGTTACTGAACAGAAAACTAGAGGGCCCAAGAATGCCCATGGCATCCTGTGAACCTCAGTTAAAAACCAAATCCTGGCCAGGTGGTGGTGGTGCACACCTTTAATCCCAGCACTTGGGAGGCAGAGGCAGGCGGATTTCTGAGTTCAAGACCAGCCTGGTCTACAAGAGTGAGTTCCAGGACAGCCAGGGCTACACAGAGAAACCCTGTCTCAAAAAACAAAACAAAAAAAACAAATCCTGCACTCCCCAGCCATAAGACTGGAGGCCCCCCCCTCCCCCGTGAGGGGTGACTACCTATAGTAACGGAAGGGTAGAGCCCTGTGAGGGGTGGGGGTCTATAGTAACGGAAGGGTGGAGCCCTGTGAGGGGTGACTGTCTATAGTGACGGAAGGGTGGAGCCCTGTGTGTGTGGGGGTGACTGTCTATAGTAACGGAAGGATGGAGCCCTGTGGGGGGTGGAGTCTATAGTAAGGGAAGGGTGGAGCCCTGTGGGGGGAGACTGTCTATAGTAACGGAAGGGTGGAGCCCTGTGGGGGGTGGAGTCTATAGTAAGGGAAGGGTGGAGCCCTGTGGGGGGAGACTGTCTATAGTAACAGAAGGGTGGAGCCCTCTGAGGGGTGACTATCTAGTATTGAAAAGGCAAGAGAAGCGAAGAACAACCACAAACTCCAAACGTCCTGCCTCAGAGCAAGCCCAGAGCCACTTGAGCTGCTGGGAGGAATTTTATTCTCATTTTCTTCTCAGCTATTTTTGAGAAGCCAAGAAAACCATGTTAGACCAGATAGTGTGGTCATTCACATCTCTACGTTAGTCAGGAGAGACGGCTATGTCCTAATCCCATCGGCTAGTTCAGGCTAAATCCATCAGTACCAAGTGCTGCTGAGCCGAGGCTGGGCAAATGGAGGCCTCAGTCTGTGGAGCCCCGGGCTGCACCCGCTCAGGTCGAGAAGAGCCTGCTGAAGGCAGTTCCTACCTCGGCGATCATGTCTGTGGTGGTGGTGGAGCGCCCGAACTTCTGAAAGGCCTGGTGGTTACACTCCCTTGTGAGTGTGCAGGCGCCCCAGGCAGCCACCAGGAGCGGGCTGGAGCTGCAGAAGAGCACAACAAAGGCCACAGTGAGGGCTCTGGGCTCAGTTTTCACCCCGTTTCTACCTTCAACTCCCAAATAGCAACCTCAAGCCAGCCGGGCTTCCGGGAGGCCACTTCACTGCAGCTGCGCACTGGCACGCCCACGCATGCTCAATGAAGCACTCAGAGGCCCTGGACCCATTCCTGGAGCTGGCCGGAGCCCACAGCGGGAAGAGTTCTCCAGCTGTGTGGTGTGCCAGTGGGGGCTGAGGGGCTTTAATGGCGCTCACTGCTGTTCTTGGGGTGTGGTAGAATGCCCGAGGCCTGCATGCAGACCTGCTATTCCATTGTATACTCTGTTTTGGGCCACAGGACAAACTAGCAGCGCCTCTGCACCACTGCCCTGCATATCTGATCTGGTGAAGGTCAAGGCCACCTGAGACTCCCCCAGCCCCCACGTGCACCAGTGGTAATGTGTGTGGCCCCAGGAGCTGCACATCCCATGCCCAGCATGTGTGGCCATAATGGTCCACAGGCCAGGTCAGAGGTGTGGGGACTGCCCGTGAGCTTAGCAGCCTGCTGTCCCAGAGACTCACAGCTGTGAGGAGGAGTGCTCTCTACCCTCAGTTTACACAAACCCCAGCTGAACTCCCCACAATGGTGTCAACCAATCACGGCTGCTTGGTTAGCACCAACGCCAGGGCCCCGGCTGAACTCCCCACAATGGTGTCAACCAATCATGGCTGCTTGGTTAGCACCAACGTCAGGGCTACACCTGCGACTGGTAGATTTGTGTGGCAGGTGTGTGTAGAGCTCCTGTGGCAGGGAACCTTGGCTCCCAGGGCGCTGAGAGTTCCCCAGGGATATCACGGAGATCGCACATAGAACAGCATCAAAGCAGGGCAGACAAAGGTGCGTCATACCCATTCGTTTTCTCTGGTCCGGCACGGAGGGCCCAGTGCACCATGACGCCCAGGGAGCCTGACAGGAGATCGCCTTGCCCGCCACACCTGCGACTGCTGCCTTCCTGGCTGCACACAAGCACTGCACAGAACAGACACCATGAGCTGCCCCTCCCTGCTTGTCCCAAGGAGGACTACACCTCAGCGGAGGGAGCTTGAGCCTGGGGACAGCAGCCCACATGGACACCCCAGGCCCCACTGTATACCTGCGACATGGGAAATGTCCTGAGAACATTCTGTGCATGTCCGGGCTCTGTGGATACTCATGGTCTCACATGCATGACCTCTGCACCTCGGGGTTTGGGTTTGTTCTTTTTTTAATAAGGTAGTTTTATTATTTTTATTATTGAGTAGAAACATAAGATACCTAACATAATTAGACAGTAGGTCCTAGAGGAGTTACAGGACTTAGGGATTCTAGAGTCGAAGAGCTAAGTAAGCCGGTCCTGACGGACCCGCCCCTGACAGGAACAAACCCTCATCTGCAGCTGCCTTGGAAAGTTACTTTGAGCTCGGTCAACAATTACAACAATTTTCTTTTCATGAGCTTCATCTGTGTTTACTCTCTGTCTCTGTCTCTCTCTGTGTGTCTGTCTGTCTCTGGTGGCTCATGTCTTCTGCTTTCATCTCCCTTGTATATTTGCTTCTTTCTTCAGTTTTATTTTCAAACAATTGTTAAAATGCACGTATGCATCGCTCCAAAGCTTCTCATTTAATGTTACAGCACTGCCAGCACAACACATAATAATATTTCCAGATTTTTCAGGTTGTATAACATAGGATAGTTTTCTTGTCATTTCTTTTAAAGATTTATTTTATTTATATGAGCACACTGTAGCTGTCTTCAGACACACCAGTAGAGGGCATCAGATCCCTTTACAGATGGTCGTGAGCCACCATGAGGTTGCTGCGAATTGAACCACTGGAAGAGCAGTCAGTGCTCTTAAAGCTCTTAACCGCTGAGCCATCTCTCCAGCCCATCTCTTGGGGTTCTAAGAACTCTAATTCCAGGTCGCTGTCAACAACTGCATCTCACTAACAGCTACTTCTACGGAATGGTCCAGAGTGCAGAGCCGCAGACTTACTAGGGACATCCCAGCCACGGCTCCCAGCCCCTCTGCTCTTGGCTGAGCAGCGCCCTCCCCCTCCCCCAAGCTCCTGGGGGAGGCAACTGGCATTTCCAGTTCATGCCGGCTCTGAGGTTTCCTTCACTTCCCAGTTAAGTCAAAATGCAGCAAAAGACTCAAATGATGGGTCTTATGTGTGGGTGCCTGGGTGAAAGAGGTGACAGGCGGGGTAGTTTGCCTAGGACTGTGCAGAACCTCTGGCTCAAACCTGCTTCCAAAAATGTGGGGGTTTTTGTTTGTTTTCTTGGTTTTTTGTTTGTTTGTCTGTAGGAGACAGGATCCCTCTATGTAGTTCTGGTTATCCTAGAACTCACTATGTACACCGGGCTAGCCTCACAGAGATCTGCCTGCCTCTGCCTCCTGAGGGCTATGATTAAAAGGCGCGCGCACGCAAGTGCGTGTGGGCATGTATGAGTAAAAGCATAACAACACTGTGAGCCTAAAAACATGTCTTGTGATCACCACAGCCCTGTGCAGACCTTTAGGAGTGAACACAGGACTTTAGAGCTGTGGCTGGCAAGTTCGATGTATATCACTGCCATGCGTGAAGGATAAAGCGGTTTCCATACTCACGCCACCATGGCCTGAGTGACTGCAGAGTCCTTACTCACCCTGCTGGCCATTGGAGATCAGGTCCTGCTCTCCCTTCTGGACCACTGTGATGTTCCCCAGGGCCTGGCTGAGCTTCAGTGTGGACCCACTGAGATTCTTGGTGTCCATAGGACTACTGAGCTAGAACACAAGACAACAATCACAGAAAATCAAGTCCTCCTGGACACAGGGCTCACTGGTGGCAAGGTGACTACCCAGCCTGTCCATCCAGAGTCTCAGATGGTCATATCCACAGAAATCAGGCACTAGTTAAGCGCTAAGGGGGTAGAAAGTGGCCAGGACATCACTGGCACCAAGCCCTCAAAGGGACTGATACTAGCACGGACCCTAGAGCTTGTTGTCTTGAGACCTGACTAGACCAGGTTTGTGGACACAACGCAAATCTGGATAAGGATGACGTACACACGCCTCCCTTACAGAGCCCAGGCTTTCGAGGGCTGCTGTCAGGATCCATGGCTTCACGTGATTCCATAGAGATTTCATCCTGTCCCCACACCCCATGGAGCAGACTCGCACTGCAGCACACGGTGAGTGCCTTGGCCATGAGCACCGCAGGCAGTCCCCTGGCCCAAGCCTGCCACACCACATTCATCCCACAGAATTCACACAGGGACTACAGGAGGCACAGGAAGCAGGCATGGGGGGATCACAGGCAAACACCTACAAGTCAGTCTCCCTGCAGACAGGCCATGGCCTGAGCTGGGCACAACTCTGAGCCATTTCACCCCAGGTCAGGGCAAGAGGCTAAGTCCCGTCTCCCCTGCAGCCCATGAACTCACCACAGCTTCCCAGAGCCTGCCGAACTCCACGTGGTTGGGGGTGAGAATGGCCTTCTGGTACCCGTGGATGAGGGCTGGCTGCTGGGCAATCAGCCACAGGCCATCCTGTGCAGAACAAGGACGCACCTTCACCGGCGGGCCTCAGAGACCCTGTGCTGACTGGGAGATGAGAGGCCACACTCACCGCATCAATGACGATGGGGATGTCCCTGGCCTTGGTTGATTCCAAAATGCCCTGCAGAAAAGCAGACAAGCTGAACAGTGTAGAGGGCAAGAAGGCCTTGTGGAGACAGATAAACGCCGGAGAAGCCAGGAAAGTCAAACCCACGGCCTGCCTACCTTCAGTGGGACAAGGTGCTCAGCTATTCCTCATGGGATGCTGGGAAGGATGGCATTTACAACCTGGTGACCCACTACTGTGTGGTGAACCCGGCTCTGCCCACGGCTCCCAGGATTTATGCCTCACTTACCCGACCCTTCCCTTAGATGTTAAGCATTGCTCCTAAGCACACCAATATGAGCGACACAACACTTGTGCATCACCACAACCGCCTAAGTGACTTCTGTGCTATCTTAGGGCCATGGCACTGCTGACACCACAAGCATTATGTTTAACTCAGTCTCCATAGACCCTAAATCTTGGGCACCATCTCTGAGTCCCCAGGACCCATTCTTGTGTAAGAAGCCAGATGCACCCTGTAAGAATCTCAGGGTAAGCATGTCTTCAATTGTTGTGCACAAGGATTGACTTATCTGAATTCTGTTTTCCAGAATTGTGCTGTGCTTAAATAGGGTTAAAGCCTGGCTCAGGCTCTAAGAAGTCTTGGCCCAGCACCAGTTACCACAGTCAGGCTCAGGAGAGCTCCACTCTCACCACACTGGTCCTGTCTCGCTGCCTGCTGTAAGGCCTGCAGGGAGCTCCTACAGAACAACTGCATCCCCTCAAGGGGAGGCCAAAGAGCAGACAGTGCTTCCTCCCCGGGCCCGGCACGGGCAAGCAAACCAACCAGTGTGGGCGGTGATAAACCACCGGGCAGAGCAGCAGGCCTGCCCATGAGGACCACCCACCCCTGCCCGTACCCAGCTCACATTACACTGCAGGATGTGAAGGCTGAAGTTTTAGGAATTCTCCAAATCATCGGTTTTCCTTACCATTTCATTTACATGCTTTTAAACAGCAAGTAACTGTAACAATAGTGGATCATTTTCCCAATAGAACTATTCCTTGATCCTATACTGAAAGCTTCAGAGGTTTCCTGTTTTAAAGTACTGATACACATGTAATCATAATAGTTGTTAATTAATTATCAACCAATGTGCTATGAGAAGACACATGGCAATCAGATGAGCTAGTAAAGTGGTCAGACTGAAGGTGTCTGCTGCTCAACAGGTGACCTCTGACCGCACCCACACCTGGTAACAGGGACACACATTTAAATTAGAAGAGAACTGTGACGGACAAGGGAAACACAAGGAGAGAAAAGTGACTAACTGGAGCCGGACACGCTCAGGCCTTGTTTCCCAAGGGTCCTGGTCAGGGAGCCTGCTGCCAGGAGGACACACGGACGAAACAACCCGGGAGGAAAGGGTTCATTTGGCTTACACTACATCACAGTTCACCACTAAAGGAAGTCCAGGCAGACACTCACACAGGGCAGGACCCTGGAGGCAGGAGCTGATGCAGAGGCCATGAGGGGGGCTGCTTACTGGCTTGCTCCTCACGGCTTGCTCAGCCTGCTTTTTCACAGAGCCCAGGAGCACTCACAACGGTTCTGTTCCTACCCATCAATCACTAACTAGGAAAATGCCCTAAAGGCCTGCCTACAGCCAATCACTAAAACAATGCTCCACAGGCCTGCCTGTGCAAATCTTATGGAGACATCTCCTCAGTTCAGGCTCCCTCCCCTCTAATGACTCCAGCTTGTGTCAAGGTGACATAAGACTGTCAGCACACTGAGAAGTGTGCCTGGGTAAGAAACATGCATTATGTCTGGCACCGGCCCAACTTCCAAAGCCCCCTAAGCAAGGCCTGGGCACATGAGCCTCAGAGCAGCCCATTTCCTTTCTTAACAAAGGTCTGCCTGCCTGCTGTGACTCTGGCTTTACTGTTAACCCAAAGGTGCCGCAATTCAGATCTAAGGTCCATTTCTGCTTTCATGGTCTTTGGCATAGTGACACCAGGGGCTCTGCTAGTCTTCCCTGATACAGCAGAGTAGCAGCCAAAGCTAACACTTGGACACTGGAGAGGTCTGCCAGTGAGCGAGCCATGCTTCTCTCGGAAGGCTGAGCCAGCACAGGAGCAGAGCCTTGTGAAGGTATGTGTGTGCACATACAACATCACTCAAAGGCACGGCCTAACAGTAAGTACACAGCTCTCAGAGAGCCATTAAAGTCGTTTAGACATGAGAGGTGTACACCTACCCCAGGCAAGTGTCTGGGATCCACAGAGCAGGCTGCAGAAGAAGCGTGGCGTCATGAGAACATTCAGATAAAAGGTCTGAGCCAGCTTGTGAACGAGAAGCTTCCTGTGAATGCAGCAGTCCTGGGAGCTGTATGCTAGGGTGCAGCACTAGGAGGCTGGGAACCCTGATCTATAGCGTCAGCTCCCACTGCCCCAGCCTCTTCTGCAAATCAAGGGACTCTTCCTAAGACTGGGGAAAGCACGGGCTCCATCAGAGCCAGACCCACACCTCGTCACTTAGGACCCTGGATTCCACCAGGATGCTGACTGATGCGGGAAGGAGGAAACACCCAACACACTGCAATATGATCGACAGATGCGACAACCTGCCACCCAGTCACAACAACACAGAATCAATTCCTGTGACAAGCAGGTTCACACCAGAAGGGACACAGACCTGCTACAAGTCCGTCCAAACCTCAGGTTTGCTGACCTCCGTGAAACCAGGCGGGAAATGTCATGCAACCTGTGCTCTCTGCGGCTGCTCCTGAGGAACCTCCAGAGCAGAGATGCTAACCCACCCGTCTGGGAAGCCCTCACCACTCATGTTGCCTCCCCTCCCCTCTGCCTCATAGCACATCCCCATCCGCTCCCAAAGACCAGCAGCAGCAGCAGCAGCACTGGGCCTGGGGGACAGGGGAATGCCTGCGCCCCAGGGCTGTACCCGAGGGACAGTGCTTAGCAGGACACCACTTACCCTCACATTGTTGAGAAGAAGGTCATCTCTACCTAGGCCAGGTCCCACGACAAGGGCGTGCAGCCTGGGGAGCCATTTCTCCACCTCCTCAACAGCATTAGAACTGTCACTAACAAGAAAAAGCAGAATGGTTTTCTCCAGGCTTTTGTTTGTTTATCTGAAACCTCGTGTGTGTGTGTGTGTGTGTGTGTGTGTGTGTGTGTGTGTTGAGGACTCAACCCAAGACCCTGAACACATAGGAAAGTGCCCTACATCTTGGCTCTAAACCATTTTACTGTGAATAATTTAGGTGTATAGTGAATGTGTACATTAGTACAGAAGTTCCCACGGGCCTTCTCCCTAGCCACCGCTCATGTGAATATCCCACACACTCACATTTCAGACAGAATAGCACAAGAAGTCAGGGCTGGCTCAGCACCAGTAACTTAAGGGCAGAGTGATGGTTGAGAGCTGACCACAGCCCTGTGCTTTCCCTCCCCAGAATGTATCTGACCTTTGCATCTCCCTGGTCTTCTCCGTGGTCTGTTTTTCTTTTGCTCTAGCTTTTCAAGACTGCATTACTCCATTAATGTTTTCTCCCTGCATGTCTGTCTGTACACTACACGTGTACCTAGTGCCTGCAGGTCAGAAGAGGGCACCAACTCCCCTGAAGCCAGTCATATATAGATGGCCGTGAGCAGCCTGTGGATGCTTGGGCCTGGCTCCTAGGAAGAGCAGCCAGTGCTCTCATCTGCTGAGCCGCTCTTCAGCCCACGGGATTGTGGTTAAAGTGGGACAAAAGGAACATGATCCCAAGCTCCCTGGGCATGTCCCAGTGCTTGGTGGCACTGCCCAGGGACACACGTGGGCCCTCTCATCAGTGAAGCTCTGAGGAGCCCCTAGAGCACACACTGCTCAGCTCAGAGCTGCCCACGGAAGTCTACAGAACCCAGGCACTGTGAGCATGTGCCTCAGGCCACCTTGCCCACACAGGCCCCAAAGGACGCTGAGACTGAGTCCCCACACACAGCACGGCTTCCGCTGCTCCTGAGCCCTAGGTCTGTCCTCCATGCTTCTCGCCATCTCATGCTGATGCAAAACAGTGGATTCGCTATGGCTTGCTTTTTGTTGTGGTGCTGGGGATCAAAGCTCCACTTGGAGAGCTACATCCTAGAAACTTTTACAAGCTTCTTTGAGATTGGGTTGTCAGTTGTCCAAGCTGGCGTCCAATTTGCAAGCCTCTGGCCTGAGCGAGCCCTAAGTAGCTGGGGTGACAGGTGTGCACCACGAAGCCCAGCAGACACAGAAGTGTGACGGTGCTGTGCAGGGAAAGACACCCATTCTGAACTCACAGCACTGGGTGGACGATCAGCTCTGGGCTGTAGGATTTGATCACAGGCGCAGCCTCCCTGGCACAGAAAACGTGGGTCAAATCTGCACCCTGAGAAGTGAGAGATGGGCTCAGAGAGGGCCATGTTCAACCCAGACACACACACGCGCGCGCGCACACACACACACACACACACACACACACACACGCTGAATTGTTCATATGTAACTAGAACAAATGTCCTGTGATAGAAATTCAGTAACGTCATGGGGAAATGGTGCGCACTCATGTATGACAGGACAGTGTGCCGTGTGCACTTTGTACCCTGAGGCAGGAGGAGGCATCAGGTGGCTTCCCTGTCCTCTGCTTTATTCCAGAAACAGGGTCTCTCACGGAGCCAGTGAATGCAGACCCTCACGCCTATGTTCCACATGTTCTTACATGCAAAGCAAATTTCCCAAGTCCCTAAACAACCCAACTTTTAACCAGAGAAACCCCAATGAAAGACTCTGAGGTAAACCTACCACTTTCAGAGCTGAGATTCCTGCAAAATATGGTGCTCCTGTGTACCTGAAATGGAGACACTGGAGTCAGAACCTCAGCAAAGCAAACACATTTGCAGTAATATGTTACCAATACAGACAGGTAAGAACTATATGTCAACATACATGAGTTATCAGCAAGTGATAGAGACTCTAGCTCAAAACACAAACTCAACACGGAGATGACCCAGCAAATGTTCACACACGAACAGAATTAGAGAGGTGTCACATGACATCGGGGATCAGCTCTCACCACTGGCTTGTGCAACTGAGGTGTCCATAGTACGTACAGAGGAGAGCTAGCTGGCTACAGGCTTTCGTCAGGGAGAAGGAGGAGATGACTGCCACCGGTCAGCAGACACCAGGTCCTCAGAGACAGAGACGGAGACCCTGCCTTCTCTGAGTGACAAATGCAGAAGCCACAAAGGGCCACTGGCCACACTAACCTCTGCCCACTGCTGTATGGTTCCCAGCGCCCCGCCTGTGCTCTGCTGGTACAGCACACATCCCTGACACGGTGTTCAAGTACAGAGTCACTATGCTCATGGCTGCTGGTGTGTCCTCTCCCCCAGAGAAACAAACCAGGGGCAGATAGATGCTGAGCACGCAGAACCCGAGACTGTCCTCCACACGTGACCTGCTCTTCCATAGCAGTGTCACCAAAGTGGGTCCAAATCACCAGAGAAGGGCCACACAGACCCCGCCCAGGCTCTCACTTCTACACAGGGACACTGCAGAGCAGAGAAAGGCTGCTCAGGCCACAGGCACTCAAAGTCCTCCAGCCCTCGGAAGCCACTGGGGTGGTAACAGATGCCAACAGATGAGGGGAGTGTTACACCGGATTGAGGGCCATACCAAAAACCACACAGTGAGAACCAGACTGGCGAAATGGAGGCTTCTAGAGCCGAGGATTCGGGTGAGTATGAGGTGAGCGGACGGGACTTAACGTGCACACAAACTGGGGCACAGAAGGCGTGGGGCTCCAGATTCCCACAGCTGCTGCCCACCAAGCCCACAGCTGGCCAGATCTCCAGATGACCACAGCTGTTGGCCAGCCACGGCCAGTGCATCGGGAACCTGCGAGGAGGTTCACCTGCTGCCAAGGAAGCAGAGAGCAGGGGAACAAACAACCCACGACATACACAACTAACCTTACCAGCCAACAGTTCAGCTGCAAACTCAGAATCCAATCATGAATGAGAATTCAAAGGGAAAAGCAGAACCCGTGGCTGGAACCACATGGCGGCTCTGTCGCCCAAGCTCTCAGCAGCTGCTGCACAGCCTGTGAAGCACGGGGGCGCAGGGAAAGGCGGCTGCTGCTGAACCTCCAAAGGAAGGCATTTCAAATCACTCCAGGGAAAAGCTAAGAGAGGAAGGAAGCCTGGGGTGAGAGAGCCAAGGAGCAGCAAGGCCAACTAGGGCGCACCAGCGATGCCAGCATGGGAGGAGGAGACAGGAGGATTCCAGGTTTGAGGGCAGCTTGGTGGGAAACTATCTCAAGAAAAATAATGTAGCCATGTGTTTACAGAGGTGTGAGGTTAGTTAGTGTAGACAGAAAGTAAGCAGGCTCTCACACAGGAACCAGGGGGGAACTGGGGCCGGAGGCAGAAGGACTCACAGACAAGGGCAGGTGACAGATCCTTACAGAGTGTGTGTGGGGGGAGGGGGGGAGGGACAGGAAGAGAGGGACAGGGACAGGGAGAAGGGGAGAGAGAGTATAGACAAAGAGATGACAGCCGGGCGTGGTGGCGCACGCCTGTAATCCCAGCACTTGGGAGGCAGAGGCAGGCGGATTTCTGAGTTCGAGGCTAGCCTGGTCTACAGAGTGAGTTCTAGGACAGACAGGACTACAAAGAGAAACCCTGTCTCGAAAAACCAAAAAAAAAAAAAAAAAAAAAAAAGAGAGAGAGAGACACAATAAAATGGGTTTCAAGCAAACAGACTTGGAAACCTCCACCACTGCACAGTGCACTGGGGCCTGCTGAGTGCTCATGTGCAAAACCCCACTAAGAGAGGCCGCCCAGGCCCACAGGAGCTCGAAGCCCACCTTCCACACGGCACATGGACACAGCACTGGGGTGAGAGGACCCAAAGCACGACAGCACAACACCAACACTGGTGGGCGAGCCCTCCGGGCCCTCAGCCTTAATCTTGGTCAGAAAGGTGATCAGTGAGAGGTGCGCTGCACCCTATCAGACTGCATTGGGGTGAACGGACAGATGGACAGACGGTCTTGGAAGCACTCACTCTTGACAGCCCCCGACAATGCCTATTCTTCCATCTTGCCCCTTGTGTTTCTTTGACGTCAGGGCAGGCACAATGTTTCTCACCAACTGAAAAAGGTTTTCCATGTCCTTTGTCGCGTGTGCTGTATGGAGGGACAATGCTCTTTGTAAAACTGCAAAACAGGAAAACGAAGTCATTAGAGACTGTCCAACAGGCTTCCCAAAGGTAACTGTCAACTCTCGAGCTTACCAGAAGTTTCTTAGTCCTTCTGTGGGGAAGTGATGGTCAGAAGTGACAGGTTAATAGCAGCACACTGTCCACCAAACTTTCTGTGATGTGCCAGGCAGAGTATGTGTGTGTGTGTGTGTGTGTGTGTGTGTGTGTGTAAAGACTGACTTCATCTTCCACAAGGTTTTATCAACCTAAACATATAGATCATTGAACGCATTCTCTTTCAGTTCACACCAGTCTTCTCTGGAAAACCAAGCTCCCTTTTGCAACCTTCCATTTAGTCAGAAGCCTGATGGAGCCGTCCTGTTATCCCCAACTGCTTTTCCACACTCAGATACTAATTAAATAATAACCGGGGAACGCTCTAAACATAGCACATCACCCTCCCCACACACACACACACTTCCCTTTCTCCCTCTTGCTCCAGCCCTGTTCGCTCTGGCCCATAGGTTTTTTTATTTGTTTCTCATTACGAATCGTTGTGAGTCACCATGTGGCTACTGGGATTTGAACTCATGACCTCTGGAAGGGCAATCAGTGCTCTTAACCGCTGAGCCATCTCTCCAGCCCAACATAGCACATCTTAAGGTGGCACCGTGGAGCAGTGGCGCCACGTTGAGTTGTGTTTAATTAACTACCTCCATTTTAATTCTATCTTGAAAAGCTTCCTGTGGATGTATGTGTACTTTGTCTGAGTATTTGTGACAGCTCAGCTGGAGGGAAAGAATCCTAAGCATATATTCTCTAGAATCATAAAGCACGCACCTTTATGCACTATCTACACAGTCTACAGAGCTTACGGATCCCTGCAGACAAACACTATTTTCCCTAATGAAGCTCCCACTCAGGACAAAGCTCCCTCAGCTCCTTGGAGGAGAGATTTCTGACTTTACTCAATAAAATGTTCCACTATGCCGGGCACAGTGGCGCACGCCTTGTAATTCCAGAACTTGGGAGGCAGAGGCAGGTGGATTTCTGAGTTCGAGGCCAGCCTGGTCTACAGAGTGAGTTCCAAGACAGCCAGGGCTACACCGAGAAACCCTGACTAAAAAAAAAAAAAAAAAAAAAAAAAAAAAAAGTTCCACTATATCCCATGGGGCTGTGTGTAGTATGCGCACACGAAGGCCAAAGGTCAACCTTGGAACTGTTCTTCAGAAGTAGCCTACCTTGTTTTTTCCTTTTGTGTGTGTGTGTAGAGGAGGGGAGTGTGCACATGTGAACATGTGTGTGTATGGAGGATGTAGTGAGTGTGCACACATAAATCTGTGTGTATGGAGGATGTAATGAGCATGTACATGTGAATATGTGTATGGAAGGTGTAATGAGCATGAATATGAGAACATGCATGTGTATGGATGATGTAATGAACATGCACATGTGAACATGTGTGTGTATGGAGGATGTAGTGAGTGTGCACACATAAATCTGTGTGTATGGAGGATGTAATGAGCATGTACATGTGAATATGTGTATGGAAGATGTAATGAACATGAATATGAGAACATGCATGTGTATGGATGATGTAATGAACATGCACATGTGAACATGTCAGTGTATGGAGGATGTAGTGAGTGTGCACATGTGAACATGCGTGTGTATGGAGGATGAGGAGAGTGTGCACATGTGACCATGCGTGTGTATGGAGCATGTAATAAGCATGTACAACATGTATGTGTATGGAGGCATCAGGTCAACGTTGGGTGTTTTCCTCAGTCACTCCCCACCTTACTCTTTGAGCCAGGGTCTCTCACTGAACCCAGGGCTGTTTGGCTGTGCATCAAGTGCCGGCCCCTCCTGTGTGTGGCCCAGCACCACCTTATGGACTGAGCCGTCACTCAGGCCCACCTTACTCTTTGAGCCAGGGTCTGTCATTAGGACTTGGGTCTCGGTGATTATGCTCAACTAGCTGACCAACAAGCCCCATGGACCCTGTGGCCCCTCCCAGCACTGGGATTAGGAGCACACCGCATGCCTGGCTTTCCATAGGGGCTGGAGAGAGAATCCAAGTGTTCATGCTTATGTGGCATGTGCTGTATGCACTGGAGTATCTCCCAGACCTCACCAAGTACACGCACGGCCCCAAATGTGAAGCCGGTACTGATAACCACCACCTCAACCATCAACTCCAAAGCCCACACAATGTGAAAACTGATCTGGTCCACAGGGAACCTCTGGCAGAGAAAGTCCCCCAGCAGGCCTGACAAGGAAGCTTCTGGCCTCAGTCCCAGGAGCCTGCCATCGAGAGCCACCTTCTGGCCTTGGTGCTCCCTCCCACCCAGACTGAGCTGCTCATTCTCCCCTCTCCTCAGCACCTTACAAGCCACCTACACTCCCAGCCTGGCCGTCGTCACCACAGAGGCCCTGACAGCACAGGCTGTCTCCTGGATCTCCCAGGACACACTTGAATGGAGACATCCAGCACAGGTATGCCTCCTGCGTAGGACTCAGTGTCCACTGCAGGGCGAGAGACAGCTGGGAAGACAGTTTGTGGCTGTCCCAGGGGCATGGCTTCTGAGCAAACACCTGCCCTCCGCTGAGTGTCTACTCACCCATCTGACACCTGCCCACACCTGTTAGAAACCCTCTCTCCTGCAAGCCGTTCCCATCACTCAGGGCGAAAGCGTGTGGTCTCGGTCTTTGTGAATGAGGAACAGATGTGCCAGGCTGAATGCTTACGATCATACGGCTCATTAACAGCTAATTCCACCCATGTACAGACGAGGAGAAACCTCCAGAGGTGCTAAGATGCTATGGTCGGCTGCTAAGCGAAGCGGGCACCTTTGGGACAAACTCCTCCATCTTTGGACCCTTAGAGTTGTTCCCTCTGTTTCAGCTAATATCAAGAGAAACCTGCAGAGACAGCAGGGGTCACAAAGACATTAAGACCATCCTTCTGGACAACTAAAATAATGACTCACTAAGTACGCCTAGAGATATTCATGACCCCACACTGAGCACAGCAAGAAGGGCTTGCTTCTATCATCTTCAGCCGCTGAGCAGGGACCCTCTTACTTTTCGTAGCGGCCCGGAAACATGTCTAGCATCCTTTCCTCTTGAGCATGCTTAGAACAGTACAGTTTAGGCCAGGCCGTAGTGGCGCACACCTTTAATCCCAGCACTTGGGAGGCAGAGGTAGGCGGATTTCTGAGTTCAAGGCCAGCCTGGTCTACAGAGTGAGTTCCAGGACAGCCAGGGCTATACAGAGAAACCCTGTCTCGGAAAAAATAAATAAATAAAAAAAAACCCAACCTGTCATGAAGTAATGTCAAATAAAATCCAAACCACCAACCAGCACTACACCTACCTCCTCCCCCAACTCTTTCCCAGTCTTTCGAAGCAGCCGCATCTACCACACAACCCTCCCACACTTCACGAACACTTCAGTTGTGGAAGGATGGAGCATTCTAAAGCGAGTATTTTAGGGAGTTTAATATTTAATATTTACTTATTTTAACTTGCTGTGGCCCAGCATTCTTGTGATAAGCAGACTTCCTAATTAAAGCACTAAGTTAGCAGACCCTAGGTATGATTAGCTTGTATGCCACTTGACACAGCCAGGGCCTGGGAAGAGGGGGTCGCCTGAAGGACAGCATACATCAGTCTAGTCTCGGGTATGTCTGTGTGGAGCTGACTGTAAGCAGTGCCACTCCTGGACAGGTGAAGGCGGGTGGTGCTGGGTGACAGGAGAAAACAGTCTAAGCCAGTAAACAGAGTTCCTCCATGGTCTCTGCCTCAGTGCCTGACTTCCCTTCAAGATGGCTGCAACCTGGAACTATGAGTTGACATAAACCTTTTCTCCACAGGTTGCTTTTGGTCATGGTGATTAACACTGCCAGAGAGCAAACTACAAGTCTACACCCTAACGGAGAGAATGCTAAGATAACACCTAAGACTAAAGCGCACTTTCCTGCTGTGCTGTCACTGAGGTATAGTGCTGTCGCTTTAGAATGCTCCATCCTTCCACAACTGAAGTGTTCGTGAAGTGTGGGAGGGTTGTGTGGTAGATGCGGCTGCTTCGAAGGACTGGGGAAGAGTGGGGGGGGAGGCGTAGTGCTGGTTGATGGTTTGGATTTTATTTGACATAAGTTCATGACAGGTTGGGTTTTTTGTTTTTTGGGGTTTTTGTTGTTGTTGTTCTCGGTCTCATGACTATAAATCTGTTCCACAAAAGGATGCCATTAGGATAACCTGAATACACGGAAGAGTCAGGCACTTCACACCAAGACAGAGAGCTCTGGTAGTAAAAGACTCGAGGGAAGTCAATTAGATTTCCCAACTCTTTACACTGGATCAAGTTTTAGTTGGCTAACTGCCACTCCTCGTGGATCTCCCCTAAAGTATTAAGAGGGTACTTAAAATGTAAATACTATTTACATAAGAGTCTGGAAAAGCAGGTCGAGCCTGTTTGCATTTTGTTGGCTTTAAAAAAAACTGCAGCTGAGGAAGACAACCCCGGCTTCTGTGCCCCAAGTTAATGTGAATCCTAAGCCGGCACATATGACAGCAATCCTTATATTAAGTGAGATTCACCCTAAGCACAGCCAGTTTTCTTTTTAGATTTATTTTTATTTATAGTACACTGTAGCTGTCTTCAGACACACACCAGAAAAAGGCATCGGACCCCATTACAGATGGTTGTAAGCCACCATGTGGTTGCTGGGAATTGAACTCAGAACCTCTGGAAAAGTAGTCATGGCTCTTAACCGCGGAACCATCTCTCCAGCCCAATACGGGCAGTTTTGGTTTTTTTGTGTGTTTTTTGTTTGTTTGTTTGTTTGTTTTGTTTTTGTTTTTCGAGACAGGGTTTCTCTGTGTAGTCCTGGCTGTCCTGGAACTCACTCTGTAGACCAGGCTGGCCTCGAACTCAGAAATCCGCCTGCCTCTGCCTCCCAAGTGCTGGGATTACAGGCGTGCGCCACCACGCCCGGTCAATACGGACAGTTTTAAGGTCTAAAAGCCCAGAACTCTACCAAGTCTTTGGAAGAAATTTTGCAAGTCAATCTAGTAATGAAACCTCAGTAAGTACAAAGAAAAAAATTGCTAATAAGAATATCTGAAAATGTAAGGCAATTACCAAGAGGGAAAAAAAGTCTCTAAATAAAGGGGTGTACAGAAGCCTTCTTATGGGTGTGACAGACTAAGTACGGACTTGGAGGCACCACCTCTCCTGGGCTTTCAGAGCTAGGGCAGCCTGTCTCCAGAATACAGGCACGGGCAAGTCAAGCCAGTGTGCGTACACGATCTAGCTCATGAAACGGCCCGCATCTCCCGCACAGGCCCTCAATAATTCACGGGAGCGGGGCAGCTTGATCCTCACGCAGGCCGGTCCCACCGGCTTCCCGGCGCTGGACGCGCAAGCGCCAGGCAGAAGCGACCCCGGCCGGTACCTGCGTTCAGCGGCCACCACTGGAACGCGATCGCGGCGGAAAGCAGCGCCACCACGGCCGCCGCAGCCCCACAAGCGTGAACGGCCATCCGCGGGACGCTGGTATCGATCTTACCTCCCCCGCAGGCGCGGATTGCCACACAGCGGACTCCCATGGCGGTCCAGCGGACTTCCGGGTTCCCAGCTGCCCCCGCGCGGTCGCCGGGCCACCGCCATTGGTGTTCTGGGCTCCGCCCGGCGGCCCCAGCTTCCGGCACGGCCGGAAGCGTACTCCTGAGTCTGTCCCTCCTCCAGGGTCAGTGTCCACCAATTACCCTCCGCTTGCCGCTCAGATTGACCAGCAAGACACCCAATCCGCCCTGGCCCCAGATAAAGCATTGGCTTGGTCACCTGCTCGTTGAAGAACCTTGGCGGTTTAGGGTCCTAATTCCTTTTTAGTCTGTAGTATTTTGTCCGTGAACGTTATAGGACACAATTCACTTGGAGGCCAGCTTCCTTGGCAGCCTGCCTGTAGCCGTGCTGTCCAAATAGGTGACGTCCATGTCCCTGATGAGTCCCACAGCTAGGTCTACAAGGCCTTACTTAGCCCAGCATCTCTCAAACCATCTTCCGGCCCCACCTCCTCGAGGTCTTTGTTGTCTCGATAGAAGATAGGTTACCTATGATTACAACACTTAAGCCCCTAAACCTAAACCGGAAAGCATCCTGGTGGCTCTTCCAGACCCAGGCCTCTTGTGATACTTCCGCTTGTCCTCTGTAGGTGATGACAATAGACGCTTGGGTTGGTTTTTACAAAGTGACACAGACTGATGGCCTAAGTGTGTACACTGGCCTCAGTGTATAAACTAACCTCCATGGTATGGCTAACCAGAAGGACATAGCCGGGGCTATCTGTGAGAGAGGGAGGAACAGCAGGAGAGGAGGGATAGTGTATCATGAGAGCAAACATAGTGAAAGCAGTAGGGGTTTTCAGAGAACAAACGGGTGGGGGGGGGAGCTGTGAGCTGGAGGGAGTTGAGGGTGGTGAGGTGAGGTAAGGAGGTTAGGACGAGGTGAGAAGGTTTGCGTGGACTTTGAAACGTACTGAGGGTGCCTGGAGGCCAGCACGAGCTTTTTTAAATTTTATTTAAATTTTAATTTTTTATTTAACGAATAAATTTCATTTTAAAATATGCAACTCAGTATTGACATTTTTTAAGTCATCAGAATAATTTGTAATAATTAAATGCCTCTTAAATATACATGATATCTTCTGAAGCTAAAAGTAACATTCACTCAACCAGTTTTTAAAATCTATTTGGAACATTAAACATGATAGAAGTAGGAAAAAAAAATCTTGGGCTGGAGAGATGGCTCAGCGGTTAAGAGCACCGACTGCCCTTTCGAAGATCGTGAGTTCAAATCCCAGCAAACAAATGATGGCTCACAACCATCCTTAATGAGATCTGACATCCTCTTCTGGGGTGTCTAAAGACAGCTACAGTGTACTTACATTTATATATATATATATATATATATACACACATACATACATATATATATAATCTTAAAAAAAAGAAAAAATCTCTTATGAAGTCCTCTATGAAAGGAAATTATGAAAAAGATAGTTATTTTGTTTTTAGGATTTATGTGTATATAAGTACAGCATGAGCTTTGATATGCTCATAAGCATCACAGGCAGTCACATGTCCTTTATGCCCAGAGCCGTAGGGGAACTAACCAGCTTCACAAATCCCTGAGGAATGCTGGCTTTTATCTAACACCCAGAAATTCTATAGTCCAGGTTGAACTTATTTCTGCATATTTGTACTGCCTTTTGGAGTTTCAGGAGCCGGAGTTTCCTTTAGACCTAACGTTAAGGAATGTCCCACCTTTTGGCATCGTGACACTATTGTTACAATGTGTTACTATTGCAGTAATTTTATAGGGTGTTTCCACCCGTTCTAGCCCATTGAGCTCCTGAATAAAAAGACACAGAAGCCTGGTGTTTCATTAATAAGCTGTCAGCGCTATGCTGGGCAGGTTCTGAGTTATCCTAACGTACATCCCAGCCGGGGGCTCCGAGTAGAGCTGTGTTTGCTCTGTTCCACGTGTGTGCTTTTTTCTTGGGTGATTTTTTTCTTGGCCACATGCTCATGGTCCATTCTGCGTCATGGAGACCTCCTTCCCCCGACCTTTTCCCTTCACCTACCTGAGGCCCCCTACTCCACCTCTAGTCCTGCCTTCCTTTCTCTCCCCTGCCCAGTCACAGGCTCTAACCTTTTATTGTCCAATCAGAGATTATTGACATTCTTAACAGCACATTGGTCAATACAGTGCCCATGTCCAGACTGCAACCTGATGTTGGGGCACAGAACTCAGCATCTGAACACACAGTCCACACAACCAACTGAAACATCACCCCCTTTTTAATCCAATAAAAGGCTCTCTTATAATAATGAACTATATGCAACAAAAACAATTATAAAAAAGTATCATATAAGAGTTACATTCACCCCAGGTGGTGGTGGCGCATGCCTGTAATCCCAGCACTTGGGAGACAGAGACAGGCAGATTTCTGAGTTCGAGGCCAGCCTGGTCTACAGACTGAGTTCCAGGACAGCCAGGGCTATACAGAGAAACCCTGTCTTGAAAAAACCAAATCCAAAAAAACCAAAACAAACAAAAAAAAAAGAGTTACATTTGTGGTCCTGGAAAGACTTGATGCTGTAGTGTAGAGGAATACCAGGACAGGGAAGTAGGGGTGGGGAGGTGAGGGGGTGGGGGGGTGAGGGGTGAGGGGTGGGAAGGGTTGATTGGGGAAGGGAGATGACTTATGGGATTTTGGGGGGGGGGAAGGAGGGGGGAACCAGGAAAGGGGACAACATTTGAAATGTAAATAAATATGCCTAAAAAAAAAAAGTTACATTCATGGGCTGGAGAAATGGCTCAGCAGTTAAGAGCACTAACCACTCTTCCAGAGGTCCTGAGTTCAATTCCCAGCAACCACATGGTGGCTTAACCATCTGTAATGAGATATGATACCCTCTTCTAGGGTGTCTGAGGACAGCTACATTGTACTCATATACATAAAATAAATCTTTTTTTTTTTAAGTTACATTCACTCAGAATTTTACTTACTATATTTCATCTGGGTTGCTCTTAGCTCCAGTTGGGCAGTCCTCACTCTGCCACACCCTCTTTTCTCCTAATAAATGACTCCTCTTTCTCCTCTCCTGCATGTCTCCTCTCTGACCACAAGCCCATGAAGCCTAAAAACCACCTATGTCTCTTCTGCCAACTATTAGCTGTTGGCATCTTTATTTACCAATTACAATGAGCTGGGAGCAGGGTCACTCAGTGTTGTATGTGCAGACTCTCTTCTCTTTGGGGCAACCAGTCTTGGGGGTCCAGATTAGCATTAGAATTCAAGCAGCGGCCGGGCAGTGGTGGCGCACGCCTGTAATCCCAGCACTTGGGAGGCAGAGGCAGGCGGATTTCCGAGTTCGAGGCCAGCCTGGTCTACAGAGTGAGTTCCAGGACAGCCAGGACTACACAGAGAAACCCTGTCTCAAAAAACAAAAACAAAAACAAAAAACAAACAACAACAACAACAACAACAACAAGAATTCAAGCAGCATTAGACCAGCCCACTACACAGGAATTTTAGGATTGAAGGATCATAGGTTTGGCACCGTTGGCTGAAGAAAGCCAGGATAGGCTATTGGTGAACGTGCAGCAGAGACCCCAGAATACTAGAAACATCGGAGGCATGGGACAGCCACCCATAGCCACAGAGATGAGCTAGCCTGAGGCAGCTGTAAATAGCAGAGTGTGAATATCCAAGCCCTTTAGAATCCAGGATATTGTGAGTGACCCCCCTGACATCGGACCAAGTTATTTATAGTACTGGAGTTTGTTTTGCTTTGTTCAGATTGTGACCGCCTTCTGGTTCTTCCCTCTTGGAGCAAGCCAGTAAGCAACACTCCTGCATGGCCTCTGCATCAGCTCCTGCCTCCTCCAGGCTGCTGCCTTGAGTTCCTGCGACTTCCCAGATGATGGAGCTGTAAGGTGAAATAAACCCTTTCCTCCCCAGGTCGCTCTGGTCATGGTGTTTAGTCACAGCAGTGGAAACCTGTCTAAGACAATACTAGCAAAGACGGTGTGAGTGGGACGGACAGCCCACCCTGTGGGGGTAAGAACAGAACTTGACTGCGGAGGCCGCGGGCCGTCTTCTGTCCGTCACTGGACTCATCATATCATAGGCAAAAATGGTGAGAGT
Source organism: Apodemus agrarius (assembly GCA_964023405.1). Classification (NCBI taxonomy): domain Eukaryota; kingdom Metazoa; phylum Chordata; class Mammalia; order Rodentia; family Muridae; genus Apodemus; species Apodemus agrarius. The sequence continues at coordinate 7,034,916 of OZ030023.1, read as the reverse complement.
GCTGGCCCTGTTGGCTGTTTTCCCTGTAAAAGGCGTTTAAAGATTCCCTTTCGTATCTTTATCCAGGACTCCCTTCCTCAAAGTCCTTTGTCCTCTAGAGCTCTCATGACCAGTAAATTAGGTTAATTTACGAATGAGATATTAAAAACAAAAAACAAGCTGGGCGTGGTGGCGCACACCTGTAATCCCAGCACTTGGGAGGCAGAGGCAGGCGGATTTCTGAGTTCGAGGCCAGCCTGGTCTACAGACTGAGTTCCAGGACAGCCAGGACTACACAGAGAAACCCTGTCTCGAAAAACCAAAACAACAACAACAACAACAACAAACAAACAAACAAACAAAACCATTAATGCATTAGTTGAGAAATTTCTCAATTTTACTTTTATCTTTTTTTCTGAGGTTATATAATGTAACTTTCCCTTCAGGAAGGAGTGACAGCCAATGCTGGTTTACAAGCCATGAGCTTGTGACATGGCAAAGGAGACTGGGAGGACGTAAAGCCCCAGGGCCTTCCTCACATCCTCACGCCCCCGCGTGTTCTGATAAGATGTATACAGATCACACACACACACACCTCACACATATGTGCGCATGCATGCACACATGTACCACCCATCCACAGACCTCTCTCGAGCCGGGCGTGGTGGCGCACGCCTGTAATCCCAGCACTTGGGAGGCAGAGGCAAGCAGATTTCTGAGTTCGAGGCCAGCCTGGTCTACAGAATGAGTTCCAGGACAGCCAGGGCTATACAGAGAAACCCTGTCTCAAAAAAAACAAAAACAAAAACAACAAAAAAAAGACCTCTCTCACACACACATACCACACCCACTTCTCACACACACCTCTCTCTCTCACACACACATGTGCATCCCCACACCTTTTTCTCTCACACACAATACAAATGCCTCTCTCACACATACACCTCCTTGGGTTTAGAACGAGTTGGTTTCCTTTGCAAAAGTTTTAGAACGAGTTGGTTTCCTTTGCAAAAGTAAACAGTCTGCCTAAGGGCAGGCTCAAAGTCACGGTGTCACTAAATGTCTGAGAAGTCCTTAGTTTAGACAAGCCATGAGAAAGGTAACTGAGCCAGAGGCCACACAGATCATCCTGGAGAAAGCTGAGGAGAGATGACACTCCAAGCAGAGAGTGGAACGCTTTGCCTTAAGAGAGGCCAGGATGGCCGGCGGTGGTGGCACACGCCTTTAATCCCAGGATTTGGGAGGCAGAGGCAGGCAGATTTCTGAGTTTGAGGCCAGCCCGGTCTACAGAGTGAGTTCCAGGACAGCCAGGACTATACAGAGAAACCGAGAAACCCTGTCTCGGAAAGAGAGAGAGAGAGAGAGAGAGAGAGAGAGAGAGAGAGAGAGAGAGAGAGAGAGAGAAGCCGGGATGGGGGAAGGGCGCAGGCTTTAAATCACAGGAGATAAGTGGTTACTCATCCCACTGCTGCTGCCTACTTACAGGTCACCCTGCGCTAGACCTCAGACAGGACGGTCAGTTTCAGTTAGTCCTGATGGCCTCTGTCCAGGATGAAGACGACAAAATTGTTTCCTCCATCACACCCTTGGAACCCTGTAGCAGGGTTTAAAACAATGTTTCTTCTGACTGAAAGGAAAAGCAACTGTCACGGGAGCTCTGTGTCCCCTGGAGGTCTGATGGTTCTTCCCATCCTGTGATTGTAACAAGCCCCACTCTTGGGGTTCTTCACTCTCCCTTCTGGTTCAGCTGGCTAGGCACCCTGTTCTGTGGGACAGTAGTAAGGATTATAACTAACTTTGTCCTATTTCTGGCGTTAGTGAAAATGGGTTTAAGCCGGGCGGTGGTGGTGCATGCCTGTAATCCCAGCACTTGGGAGGCAGAGGCAGGCGGATTTCTGAGTTCGAGGCCAGCCTGGTCTACACAGTGAGTTCCAGGACAGCCAGAGCTACACAGAGAAACCCGGTCTCGAAAAACAAAACAAAACAAAAAAAGGGTTTTGTTGGGAACCTGTGAGCTTGGCTCAACGCCCCCAGCTGAGCTGTTTGCACAGGTTTCTTGAGAGCAAAACATTCCGTGATCTCATGGCTTAGCTTGATTCCTGCCTTCCTGCCTGGGACTTCCCAGGTGCCTGACCTATGGCTATGATTGTTTTCTCCTGTTCCCTTCCCTGGCCTCTAGTATATATATATTGCTGGTCTCTCAGTAAAGCTTTGGCATTCTTCTTACAGAATGACCCTTGTCTGTGTTTTATGTCAATCCCCCAGGCCTACGTACTGTGGCAGCGCGGGCGCTGTCAAATGGAGGTTCCACCGAAATCAGGAAAGAGAGGAGAAACTGGCGGGATTGTTCCAAGGAAAGCTGGCCGGCGAAAGGAGAGGAACGTATTGGGGAATATATGGGGAAAGTAGGAATTGTATCAAGCAAGGTAAGTATAGGATGGCGCCATGGGAATGACATGTAAGTTCCACATTACAATTGGTGGATAAACGGGTAGATTTGCTTAAGTAACAGGGTACTAGGATTAAGGTTAAAATAGCTAGGGTGTGACAGCAAATTGGGATGGTGAATATTTTTTTTTTTTGGTTTTTCGAGACAGGGTTTCTCTGTGTAGCTCTGGCTGTCCTGGAACTCACTCGGTAGACCAGGCTGGCCTCGAACTCAGAAATCCGCCTGCCTCCGCCTCCCAAGTGCTGGGATTAAAGGCGTGCGCCACCATCGCCCGGCGGGATGGTGAATTTTATTAGGCAAATTGTCCGCAGTCTAGAACTGCATCAGGCAAGAGGAATAGGGAATAGAATAAAATAAAATAAAAAAGTAAAAAAGTAAAGTAAAAAAAAAAAAAAAAAAAACTTAAAAAAAAAGGAATTTAGAAACATGAAAAAGAAGGAAAATGGATTTCAAAACTCTCCTGGGGACAAGGGAAAACATGGAGACGTCCTGTTTCCTCTATGGACCCTAATGGAGATATTCTTAGTACTGGGTACAAGTGCTCTTCCCTCTTTATGTAATGTCTTTGGTGCACCAATTTGTCCACATGTGTCTGTCCTTGTTTTGTTGAGTTACTGTTGTTCTATGTTTCATCTTGAAAAGAAAAAATGGTAAAAACTTTATTTGCTGGAAGGCCATCTCTTGATCCAGTCTGTTTACATAGCAGAGGCTGATTTAAGTTGCTCTGCATTTAGCTAGGAGTCAAGCACAGCTAGAGAAAAGCTGCTTTTAAAAGGGCCAGCAGCTTCTCAAGTTCTAGGGCAAGTAGGCTGATGGTTATTTCTCCTAGAAAAATTTCTGCAATTGTGGCTATTGTGTACAAAGTGCTTTTTCTCTTGAAATTATAGCTAGAAAAACAATTATTTAGTTCAAATGTATAAGATTCATGAATTTGCTTCATTTTTGTTTCTGATTGGTCTTAAAGGTATAAATATGTTTTGCATGTCTTGACTATATAGTATTGGCTTATAAGTTATTGGGCATGATTAAAAATTATTACATTGCTAACAAGTTAGTTTAAAACTGGTAATTCAGGGTTGGAGTTATCTTAAACAATATCACGTGGCAAGACTCAACCCAGGAAAAACAGGCCTCTAAAGATACTTCTAAATTGGCATAATGTTTTGTGTAATTCTTATCCTAGAAATTGGAGTTATAAGGGATAAGATTTAAAACAATGTCTCTTTAATAAGGTATCATAAGTTGTACTGTCATGCATTTGAACATAAGAACTTGAAGACAAGCTTTGTAATGTGAAAGTAACGTGTTTGCCATTGATTTTTTAAAGAGAATATATCATTTAAAATTGGGCTTTGCTATGCTCTAATATTGTAAGAGAAAGTTAAGAATTATGCTTAACAACTGCCAGTGTACCATTGACTGAAGTTTGAAGTCTGATCGAACGCTTAAGATTCTTAACTCACTCATTTTGTAATTAAGATGATTTCAAGAATGATAAAAGCTAATCAGCTGTGGCCAGTGTAGGCCTGTTGCCACTTTTTCACAGCTTTGTTGTATATAGTTGTAGAAGCAAAATTTAACTCCTAAAGATTGAAAAGGAGATCTCAATGGGAATTTATTTGGTATCAAACAGGCTACTTTTAATCTGTTTGAAAAATTTGTAGATATGACTACTAAAAACAGCTAGTAGAATTTTTCTGAGAACCTTCAAATTTCAGGTTCTTTTTGTTATTTGACCCTCATATAATGGGGTCCAGGTGTAGGCTACTGCCCTGCAGGACAGGTGAGTGTTGGGCCTGGCCTTGGCCAATAGGCTCAGATTTAAAAATTTACATTTGAGTAAATGAAAGGCTCAGAACGGCCTCAGTGGAAGCTTGTGAGGGGCACTACTTTTTTGTCTTGAAATTCCCACCTAGGAAGTTTCAGGCCAAAAAACAGCATTATTGGCAGATCTATCCAGGTGTGGTTCAGAATACAGTTCAAACTTAACATCTATGAAGGGTTAATAAGGCTATGAAGAACTTATGAAGACATTAAAATCTGGCCTGCCTACTCCATACAAAATTATTATGGATCCAGAAGGTTGTTTTTTTTTTTTGCTTTGCATTAATTGTAAAACATTTATTGGCTAGGACATTGCTCTAAGCTTACCACAGGAGGACTTAAACCTCTGTTCTCAAGTGGATGCAAATTAACTGGCAAAAGGCACATAACTTTACAGATAGTAGAGAATGCTACTGTGATCATTTGTTATGTGTTCACAGCCATTCCTCGGCAAAGAGAGCGTTAATGTAGAGTCACCCTTTTTCAATTCCAAGTAAAGTTTTAACGTCCTACTCTAAAGCTGCTGGTGTGTTGATAAAGTATTGTTGGATAGAATCATGAAAGTATTTTTGCAAAGAATGTCTTAAGAACCTGATGAAACATTTGTTCCTTGTTTCAATCAGCTATCAAATTGGTCATGACAGAGTATTGATACTTGGCTTATTACATGGCAAGCCTTTTAGGCAAAATTGATAATTTAAAATTTGCTTCCATGTATTGTATTGTCTTATCCGCAGGCAATGGTATCCTTACTATTTAAGGCATATTAAACAAGCTTGCAAACATTTGGCAAGGAACCTGATGTTATGATTCTACCCTATTGTAGTGGCTATTCCTGGTTGTCAACTTGACTATATGTGGAATGAACTACAATCTAGAATTGGAAGGCTCACCTATGATCCTAATTTGGAGGCTCAGAGACATAAGTTTCTGACCTGGACTTAGCATGGAGATCTTGAAGCATGGATTCCAGTCAAGGTCATCTGGGATTAAAAGTGTGGAGACATACACCTTTAATCCCAGACTTCAAGTTCATCTGGGATTAAAGGTGTACACCTTTAATCTGGGCTACACCTTCTACTGGAGACATATATAAGGACATTGAAAGAAGGAAGACTGATTCTTCCTTGCCGGCTTGCTTCGTGGGACTGAGCAACTGCAAGATCCTTGGACTTCCATCCACAGCTGCTGCTGACTACTGTTGGGGAGTTGGACTACAGACTATAAGTCATCGACAAATTCCCTAACTACATAGAGACTGCCCATACGATCTGTGACTCTAGAGAACCCAGACTAATACAGAAGTGGTACCGGGAGTGGTTCTAGAGGAGCAGAAGTATAAGGATGAATGTTTCAAAATTTTGGAGTTGGTTGGTTGACCCACCAGCACTCTCAATTGCTGAAACCTCTCCAAATTCTCTCCCTCCTGGGAGCTCGGGGGATATTGAAAACCCATGGATGAAACTATATTCCAAGCTTAAAGAAGCTAAAGCCTTTGATTATCTTGATGAATTAGGTGATTCGGTGGTATACAATACGTTCTACAAGTTGGGGAAAAAACCGGAAAATGATTTTGCTGGCTTGTTACTCTTAGCATCTCGGGAGAAAGCAATGAAGGAAAGGAAGGAGTTGTGTGATAAAATCGAACAGCTCCAGACTCAAGTAAACAATCTAAAAGTTTCCAAGTGTGCCCTTGAAGAGAATCTTCTTTCCAGCAGCCATAGAGCTCAAGTAGCAGAAAATCAAACTGAAGCACTCATTATAAGGTTGGCTGAAATACAGCGAAAATTCAAGTCTCAACCTCAGAGGGTGTCAGCAGTTAAAGTAAGGGCATTAATTGGCAAAGAATGGGATCCTATAACTTGGGATGGGGATGTGTGGGAAGACCCTGCTGAATCTTCAGATTTTCAAGGATTTGCTCCACCTGAAGAAGTAGTACCCTCAGCCCCACCCCTTGAATTAATGCCTTCTCCACTTGAGGAAAGTAATCCCTCAGAGCCTGATAGACCAGCAGTGACTTTTACTGACAATATTGATGTTTCTCCGGGCCCACCAATAGTTCCTTCTAGACCTATAACCAGACTCAAGGCAAAACAGGCCCCTAAAGGGGAGGTAGAAAGTGTAGTCCATGAGGAAATACAGTATACTACTAAGGAGCTTAATGAGTTTGCTAACTCATTCAAGCAGAAGTCTGGGGAATATGCATGGGAATGGATTTTAAGGGTGTGGGATAATGGTGGAAGGAACATAAAATTAGAGCAGGCTGAGTTTATCGGCATGGGTCCTCTGAGTGGAGATTCTAGGTTTAATATAGAAGCTCGCACAGTTAAAAAAGGTGTCAAAAGTTTATTTGATTGGTTGGCTGAAGTATTTATTAAAAGATGGCCTACTGAAAAGGAGTTGGAGATGCCTGATATCCCTTGGCTTAGTGTTGATGAAGGGATTTTAAGGCTTAGGGAAATTGCAATGCTAGAGTGGATACGTTGTATAAAACCTAATCCCCCACAATGGGAAGGTCCAGAAGACATGCCTTTCACCAGTCCTATAAGACGCAAACTGGTGAGAGGGGCACCGGCACATTTAAAGAGTTTTGTTCTTGCCCTTTTCCTTGTGCCAGACCTTAGGGTTGGAGATGCTGCTGCTCAATTAGATGAATTAAATTCAATGGGTTTAATCGGGCCCCGAGTTAACAAGGGCCAGGTGGCAGCATTAAATCGCCAGAGACAAGGTGATCGTAGTTTTTATAATGGACAGCGTAGACAAAACAATGTTTATAATGATGTACCCGGTAATGGGCAGAGAGGTGGAATTTATAATGGTATGACTCGTTTGGACCTTTGGTACTGGCTAATCAATCATGGTGTTTCCAGGGATGAAATGCATAGGAAACCTACTGCATATCTGTTTGAGCTGTATAAGCAGAAAAATTCTCAAACAAATGATAAAAAGGCTGCATTGAATCATGGCAAAAGGCAATCTCGGCCAGTGAATCAATTTCCAGACTTGAGCCAGTTTGCAGATCCAGAGCCCCTTGAATGAAGGGGTGGCCAGGTTCCCCTGAGGAAGGGTTTTGATAAGACACCTAAAAGTTTTGCTGTTACTCTTTCTCCAATTCTTCCCCAGAGGGACCTAAGGCCTTTTACAAGGGTAACTGTACACTGGGGGAAAGGAAATAATCAGACTTTCAAGGGCCTATTGGATACTGGTTCTGAATTGACACTGATCCCAGGGGATCCCAAGAAACATTGTGGCCCTCCAGTTAGAGTAGGGGCTTATGGAGGACAGGTGATTAATGGAGTTTTGACGGATGTCCGACTCACAGTAGGTCCAGTGGGTCCCCGAACACATCCTGTGGTCATTTCCCCAGTTCCAGAATGTATAATTGGGATAGATATACTCAGAAATTGGCAGAATTCTCACATTGGTTCCCTGACCTGTAGAGTGAGGGCTATTATGGTTGGAAAGGCAAAATGGAAGCCTTTAGAGTTGCCTCTGCCAAAGAAAATAGTGAATCAAAAACAGTATCGTATTCCTGGAGGAATTGCAGAAATTACTGCCACGATCAAGGACTTGAAAGATGCAGGGGTGGTGGTTCCCACCACATCTCCCTTTAACTCTCCCATCTGGCCAGTGCAGAAGACAGATGGATCATGGAGGATGACAGTTGACTATAGAAAATTAAATCAGGTAGTAACTCCAATTGCAGCTGCTGTACCAGATGTAGTTTCGTTACTTGAGCAAATTAACACATCTCCTGGAACCTGGTATGCAGCTATTGACCTGGCAAATGCCTTCTTCTCAGTACCGGTCCATAAGGACCACCAGAAGCAATTTGCTTTCAGTTGGCAAGGCCAGCAGTATACCTTTACAGTTTTGCCTCAAGGATATATTAACTCTCCTGCCCTGTGTCATAACTTAGTTAGAAGGGATCTTGATCGTTTGTCTCTTCCACAAAATATCACATTGGTGCACTATATAGATGACATTATGCTGATTGGAACAAGTGAGCAGGAAGTAGCAACCACTTTGGATTCATTGGTAACACATATGCGTATCAGAGGATGGGAAATAAATCCAACCAAAATTCAAGGACCATCTACCTCAGTGAAATTCTTAGGAGTACAATGGTGTGGGGCATGCAGAGATATTCCTTCTAAGGTGAAAGATAAGTTATTGCACCTGGCCCCTCCCACCACCAAGAAAGAAGCACAACGTTTAGTGGGTCTATTTGGATTTTGGAGACAGCACATTCCTCATTTGGGTGTGTTACTCAGGCCTATTTACCAAGTGACAAGGAAAGCTGCTAGCTTTGTGTGGGGCCCAGAACAGGAGAAGGCTCTTCAACAGGTCCAGGCTGCTGTGCAGGCTGCATTACCACTTGGACCATATGATCCAGCAGACCCAATGGTACTTGAGGTGTCGGTGGCAGATAGAGATGCTGTTTGGAGCCTCTGGCAGGCCCCTGTAGGTGAATCACAGAAGAGACCTTTGGGATTTTGGAGCAAAGCTTTACCGTCATCCGCAGACAACTACTCTCCCTTTGAAAAACAACTCTTGGCCTGCTATTGGGCCTTAGTGGAAACTGAACGTTTGACAATAGGACACCAAGTTACTATGCGACCTGAACTCCCCATCATGAGTTGGGTGTTATCAGACCCTCCAAATCATAAAGTAGGGCGTGCACAACAGCAGTCTATTGTCAAATGGAAGTGGTATATACGTGATCGGGCCAGAGCAGGTCCTGAAGGCACAAGCAAGTTACATGAAGAAGTTGCTCAGATGCCTATGGTTTCTACTCCTGTTACAATGCCATCTGCTGCCAAGCATGCACCTATAGCCTCATGGGGTGTTCACTATGACCAGCTGACTGAAGAAGAGAAGACTAGGGCCTGGTTTACTGATGGCTCTGCACGTTATGCAGGCGCCACCCAGAAGTGGACAGCTGCAGCATTACAACCCCTTTCTGGGACAACCCTGAAAGATACAGGTGAAGGAAAATCTTCACAGTGGGCAGAACTTCGGGCAGTGCACATGGTATTACAGTTTGTTTGGAAGAAGAAATGGCCAGATGTACGATTGTTCACTGACTCATGGGCTGTAGCCAATGGATTGGCTGGATGGTCAGGGACGTGGAAAGATCACGATTGGAAAATTGGTGAGAAAGACATTTGGGGAAGAAGTATGTGGATAGATCTTTCCAAGTGGGCAAAGGATGTGAAGATATTTGTGTCCCATGTAAATGCTCACCAAAAGGTGACTTCAGCTGAGGAGGAGTTCAACAATCAAGTGGATAAGATGACGCGTTCTGTGGACAGTCAGCCTGTTTCCCCAGCCACCCCAGTTATTGCCCAGTGGGCACATGAACAAAGTGGCCATGGTGGCCGAGACGGAGGTTATGCTTGGGCTCAGCAACATGGACTTCCACTCACCAAGGCTGACCTGGCTACAGCTGCTGCTGAATGCCAGATCTGCCAACAGCAGAGACCAACACTGAGCCCCAGATACGGCACCATTCCTCGAGGTGACCAGCCTGCAACCTGGTGGCAGGTTGATTACATTGGACCACTTCCCCCATGGAAAGGACAACGTTTTGTTCTTACTGGAGTAGATACTTATTCTGGTTATGGATTTGCCTTTCCTGCGTGTAATGCTTCTGCCAAAACCACCATCCGTGGACTCACAGAATGCCTTATCTATCGTCATGGTATTCCACACAGTATTGCTTCTGACCAAGGAACTCATTTCACAGCCAGAGAAGTGCGGCAGTGGGCCCATGATTATGGAATTTACTGGTCTTACCATGTTCCCCATCATCCTGAAGCAGCTGGTCTGATAGAAAGATGGAATGGCCTTTTGAAGACACAGTTACAGCGCCAATTAGGTGGCAACAGCATGGAGGGCTGGGGCAGAGTTCTTCAGAAGGCAGTATATGCTTTGAATCAGCGTTCAATATATGGTACAGTTTCTCCCATAGCCAGAATTCATGGGTCCAGGAATCAAGGGGTGGAAAAGGGAATAGTTCCACTCACTATCACTCCTAGTGACCCGCTAGGAAAATTTTTGCTTCCTGTCCCCACAACTTTAGGTTCTGCTGGCCTAGAAGTTTTGGTTCCAGAGGGGGGAGTGCTCCTACCTGGAGCCACAACAAACATTCCATTGAACTGGAAGCTCAGATTTCCCCCTGGCCATTTTGGGCTTCTAATGCCCTTAAACCATCAGGCTAAGAAAGGAATAACTGTGTTAGGAGGGGTGATAGATCCAGATTACAGTGGGGAAATTGGATTGCCTCTCCACAATGGAGGTAAGCAGGATTATGTCTGGAGAGCAGGAGATCCCCTAGGGCGTCTCTTAGTACTACCCTGTCCTGTGATTAAAGTCAATGGGAAACTACAACAGCATAATCCAAGCAGGATGAGGAAGGATGACCCATCAGGAATGAAGGTATGGGTCAATCCTCCAGGAAAAGAGCCAAGACCTGCTGAGGTGCTTGCTGAAGGTGAAGGAAATACAGAATGGGTAGCAGAGGATGGTAGTTATAAATACCAGCTAAGGCCACGTAACCAGTTGCAGAAACGAGGATTATAAGTAATATGAATGCTTCTATCTTATTTTGTTAAGGATACATTTGTCTTCCAATTCCTTTAACATCAATTGGTATTGAGACACTAAAAGAATGTTCCCAAGGGACATTGCCCCATTGTAAATTTACAAATGCGTTTGCGATTGTACGAGGAATAGTTATATCATGTTAGGCGTATTCACGACCTTGTTATTGTTTCATGTGGACATGAGATATTATCTGTGTCAAGTTGACAAGGGGTGGATTGTAGTGGCTATTCCTGGTTGTCAACTTGACTATATGTGGAATGAACTACAATCTAGAATTGGAAGGCTCACCTATGATCCTAATTTGGAGGCTCAGAGACATAAGTTTCTGACCTGGATTTAGCATGGAGATCTTGAAGCATGGATTCCAGTCAAGGTCATCTGGGATTAAAGGTGTGGAGACATACACCTTTAATCCCAGACTTCAAGTTCATCTGGGATTAAAGGTGTACACCTTTAATCTGGGCTACACCTTCTACTGGAGACATATATAAGGACATTGAAAGAAGGAAGACTGATTCTTCCTTGCCGGCTTGCTTCGTGGGACTGAGCAACTGCAAGATCCTTGGACTTCCATCCACAGCTGCTGCTGACTACTGTTGGGGAGTTGGACTACAGACTGTAAGTCATCGACAAATTCCCTAACTACATAGAGACTGCCCATACAATCTGTGACTCTAGAGAACCCAGACTAATACACCTATAATAAGGAACACCTTCAAATTTTTGTTTTTTGTTTTTTGTTTTTTGTTGTTGTTTTTTTGTTTTTTGTTTTTTGTTTTTTCGAGACAGGGTTTCTCTTTGTAGCCCTGGCTGTCCTGGAACTCACTCTGTAGACCAGGCTGGCCTCGAACTCAGAAATCCGCCTGCCTCTGCCTCCCAAGTGCTGGGATTACAGGCATGCGCCACCACCGCCCGGCTTCAGCTTCAAATTTTATCCCAAGGTTTTGCTGATTGGGCCTTAATTAGATGTGCTACCAATTGTTATTTTGATAATCATTATCCAGATAATAAGTTGTGTCAAATTTTTAAAACTTATCCAATAGTCTTTCCAAAAATTGTTTCCTCTTACCCTTTGGATTGTGCTCAAGTGGTTTTCACTGATGGATCATCCAATGGGAGAGCTGCTGTTATTTTCGGGAATCAAGTGAAAGTTATAAAAATTCCTAATTGTTCTGCACAATTAGCAAAATCAAATTCTTTGAGGTTTCACTGCGAAGTTACTGGAGAACAAGCTGTGCAGATTGATGCTCAGTGCCCTCACTGTGCTCAATTCATTTCATTCCCCAAATTCAGGAGTGAATCCCCGAGGTCTTAAAGCAAATGATATCTGGCAAACGGATGTGACTCATGTCTCATCATTTGGGAAGCTACAGTTTGTTCATGAGTCTATAGATACCTTTTCTGGTATGATTTTTGCATCTGCACACAGTGGTGAAAAGGTAAAAGATGTAAAAAAAAATCATTGTTTACAAGCTTTTGCTTGCATGAGAGTAACAAATCCATTAAAAACCGATAATGGTCCAGCGTATACCAGCAGATCCTTTGAAAAATTTTGTGTGGACTTTCATATTATTCATAAAACAGAGATTCCATATAATCCACAAGGGCAAGCTATAATGGATAGAGCTACTCTTACTATTAAAAATTATCCTGAAGCCGGGCGGTGGTGGCGCATGCCTATAATCCCAGCACTTGGGAGGCAGAGGCAGGTGGATTTCTGAGTTCAAGGCCAGCCTGGTCTACAGAGTGAGTTCCAGGACAGCCAAGGCTACACAGAGAAACCCTGTCTCAAAAAAAAAAAAAATCCCCCCAAAAAATTATCCTGAAAAAAACAAAAAAGGGGGAGTTTACCTCTCCGCATGCTAGAATGTCCTTTGTTCTTTATACTTTAAATTTTTTTTTTTTGAGGCAGGGTTTCTCTGTATAGCCCTGGCTGACCTGGAACTCACTCTGTAGACCAGGCTGGCCTCGAACTCAGAAATCTGCCTGCCTCTGCCTCCCAAGTGCTGGGATTACAGGCGCGCGCGCCACCACGGCCCAGCTAAATTTTTAATTAATAGATAAAAATATTTCACCTGCAGACAGTAATTCTTCAAACTCCTGAAGATAACTCTTTCCATTTTACTAAACCTTCTGACTTCTTTGCAACTTTCCAATGTCTGTCTGCAGGTGAAATAAATTTTTAATTAATAGATAAAAATATTTTACCTGCAGACAGACATTGGAAAGTTGCAAAGAAGTCAGAAGGTTTAGTAAAATGGAAAGAGTTATCTTCAGGAGTTTGAAGAGTTACTGATTCAGTGTTGGTCAGGATGAGAGGTTATGTTTTTATCTTTCCTAAAGATGCAGAAAGTCCTATCTGGTTTCCTGAGTGCTGTGTGCGTCCTGTCATCATGGACACTGGTACAGACAGAAACTTACTGGAGCTTCGTGAAAAATCCACCAGTCCTGATGCCAGTGGGGATAAGTAGTACTGTGTGGCCAGTTGTGCTCTCTACTAATAAGATTACAGGGAAGGTTGCAGCTAAATTAGAAGTAGAACAGAGTACTATTACCTTACATCTTATATTAGAGAATAGTTATGCTAGATAGAACTTCATTTCTTGGTTCCTGTCTTGTGTGTTGCAATGTTTCCTTGAATACTAAATCATGTGTTTTTAGTCCCATTCTTCTCTGTAGTTTGAAAAGTCTCTAATGAACAGGAAGAAGACAAGAAGAAATTGAATTGTTCTAGCAGATTGTGTGTATTGACAAACTGCTGAGAATATGAAGATACTGCTGTGGTTGAATTCCTGGAATTGTGCCTATCCCTCTAAATAATAGAGATTCTCTGTTACCTTGTATAGCCATCACAGAGACTTTGGCATTATTGCCACCCCTGATTAAAAATGTCTGGGTCTATGGCTTGTGGAGCTGCCACATTGAGATTGTTCCTTCTAAACCGTATGTGCAAACAACAAAACCAGTCCAGAGCAGTAACTGAACAAGTGCTTATGTCTTTGGCACAGGATAATACATCTGCTCAAATCTGTCTCAGCCTGTATCGAGAATAGTTAGTCTATGACGGACAACTCCTTTGCAGTCCACACCAACCTAAGACAGGGGCTCTGGGACTGGCAGAGATTCCCAGAGACGGGTAATGGGAGTTGGACGGAAGGTGTCCTAAGACAGACTCTATTCATTCTTAAAAAATAAAAAGGGGGGAGCTTTTGGGAACTAGTGAGCTTGGCTCAACACCCCCAGCTGAGCTGTTTGCACAGGTTTCTTGAGAGCAAAACATTTCGTGATCTCATGGCTTAGCTTGATTCCTGCCTTCCTGCCCGGGACTTCCCAGGTGCCTGACCTATGGCTATAATTGTTTTCTCCTGTTCCCTTCCCTGGCCTCTAGTATATATATTGCTGGTGTCTCAGTAAAGCTTTGGCATTCTCCTTACAGAATGGCCCTTGTCTGTGTTTTATGTCAATCCCCCAGGCCTACGCCCAATACTTGGTACTGTGGCAGCGTGGGCGCTGTCAGGGTTTAAAATTAAAATGAGCAGGTTGTGGAAGCACACGCCTGTAAATCTACACTTGAGACCCTGTCTCAAAACTACAAGATAAAAGTTTAAGGGCTGGAGAGATGGCTCAGTGGTTAAGAGCACTGACTGCTCTTCTGTCCTGAGTTCAATTCCCAGCAACTACATCGTGGCTCACAACCATCTGTGATGGGATCTTATGTCCCCTTCTGGTGTGTCTGAAGGGAGCAGTGGTAAATACATAATAAAATCTTAAAGGAAAAACACACGTCTTTTTTAAAATAAAAGTTTAAAACTGAACAGGAAGTTTTATTTTTGATAAATACCTTCTCACTGGGTGTGGTGGTTTGAAATCCCTCACAGTCTTGGGCATCTGAACACTTGGTCGGCCCACTGGTAGCTTCATATGACGAGGCATAGGTGGGGTGGTGGTTTGAAAGAGAATGACCCCCTAAAGGTTCATATGTGAATACTTGGTTCCCAGTTGGGACGGTTGGGAAGAGTTAGGGGGTGTGGTCTTGTTTGAGGGGGCGTTTCAGAAGACTCAAACCTGCCCATTAGCTCTCTTGGCTTCCTGCCCATGATTCAGGATGCATGGTCTCAACTACTGCTCTGGCTCTGTGCCTGCTGCTGTGCTCTGCACCTGATGATCATGCAACTCTCTGAGTCCACAGTGAGAAAAACACACTAAGTCCTGACTCAACCCTAGGCTCAAACTAAGGTCAGCCTGACCCTCCTGTACGCACAGGACATTACGGGAACCATAACTCCTGCCATTGTTCCGTATCTCTTCCCCCAAGGGTTCATGCTCCCCTCCCTGATCAAATAGAAACGCCATGGGGGCACAGCAGTACCCTATTCTTAGCGAAAGTTCATATCCTGTCATGTCTGCTAGCAGCCGTTGTAGCTGCATCAAGGGGATGGACCAAACCTGTGGTCTTTATAAACTCCTGGGTCACTCACCTTAGGACCACCTCTTTAGACCTGTAGTCACAGGACTGTGTACCCCTGGCCAGCCTGTGCGGCTCAACAAAAACTATAAAAGCTATAAAACGCTCACATTCGGAAGGGCTCATCCTGGCCTTTTCCTGGGTGAGAACAGCCCGGCTACAACATGCTTCAGAGTAAATGATTTGTTATAAGCTGTCTGGGTCATGGTGTTTTGTCATGGCAAAAGAAAAGCCACTAGTACAGCAGGAAAAGAATAAGTCCCTTTTACTGTGTGTGTGTGTGTGTGTGTGTGTGTGTGCGCGCTTCTGTTTTGGTTTTTTTTGGATTTGGTTTTTTCGAGACAGGGTTTCTCTGTATAGCCCTGGCTGTCCTGGAACTCACTCTGTAGACCAGGCTGGCCTCGAACTCAGAAATTCGCCTGCCTCTGCCTCCCAGAATGCTGGGGTTACAGGTGTGCGCCACCAACGCCAGGCTACTGTGTGGTTTTTTGGTTTTTATTTTTATTTTTATTATTTTTTTTTGTGTGTGTGTGTGTGTTTTTTGGTTTTTTGAGACAGGGTTTCTCTGTGTACTCCTGGCTGTCCTGGAACTCACTCTGTAGACCAGGCTGGCCTCGAGCTCAGAAATCTGCCTGCCTCTGCCTCCCAGAATGCTGGGGTTACAGGTGTGCACCACCACCGCCAGGCTACTGTGTGTTTTTAAAAAAAGAAAAAAAAACCTACAGGGCTGGGATATCACTCAGGGGTAAAGCACCGACTCCTGGGAAGTCACCAGGCTAGTCACCAGGGACCAGGGCAGTGTCCATGAATTGAGCCTGGGCTGCCCTCTGCTCAGGTGGCCCTGCACACAGTTCCAAAACACATCTCCAGGAGGGGCTGTTCAGTTGGAGGGGGGATTGCAAGAAGGGAGGGCAGAGGTCATGTCCGTGGCAGGACTCTTGCCTTGAGAGAGGACTCCCACCTTCACCTCCCATCGGACCTTTCCATCTGGGGCTGCAGAAGGTTCTGACTACCACCAGTAGGGGGCGCAAGAGGCCACCATGGAAGTCACTATTTCTGATTAGATTCATTTGTGTTGGTGGCTTTCACACACTGCTGCACATTAATAACATCTGTGCCTGGGGCTGTGGGGTCTTTTACAACTACTACTATCCGTGGAAAGACTTGAAGAATTGTTTCATCAGAGACCTAGAAAGGTGCTTAGCATCTTGAGTCACTGGGACAAGGTAAATCAAAACCAGAGGGGTGAGGCTGGAGAGATGGCTCAGTGGTTATGAGCACTGATTGCTCTTCCCAAGGTCCCAAGTTCAATTCCCAGCAACCACATGGTGGCTTACAACCATCTGTAATGGGATCTGATGCCCTCTTCTGATGTATCTGAAGACAGTAACAATATACTTACATATATTAAAAAAAAGAAGCCGGGCAGTGGTGGCACACGCCTGTAATCCCAGCACTTGGGAGGCAGAGGCAGGTGGATTTCTGAGTTCAAGGCCATCCTGGTCTACAGAGTGAGTTCCAGGACAGCCAGGGCTACACAGAGAAACCCTGTCTCGAAAAACCAAAAAAAAAAAAAAAAAAAAACCACCAAAAAAAGATCTTTAAGCTGGGTAGTGGTGGCGCACGCCTATAATCCCAGCCCTCTGGGAGGCAGAGGCAGGCGGATTTCTGAGTTCGAGGCCAGCCTGGTCTACAGAGTGAGTTCCAGGACAGCCCAGGGCTATACAGAGAAACCCTGTCTCGAAAAACCAAAGGGGGAAAAAAAATTAGTCTGTAGTGACAGAGGCTCATGGTTGGCTGAGACAGGGGAGGGTGGAAAGAGTCAGTGTAAGATGTGATCCAGTGGCTAAGAAGCCCTGTGGGACAACTGATGTGTTCATTCAAGCTGTGGCCCCGTGGCTGAACTTGTGTCAGACATATCTAAGTATACACTTTAAAAGCACACACGACGCCTCTTCATTGCACTTCAGTAGAGTTGTCAGAAATAAAAAATTGGGGCTGTGAGATGGCTCAGTGGGTAAAGGTATCTGCCACCAAGTTTGATGACCGGACTTTAGTCTCCAGGAGGAGAGTGATGGTTACTACAAGTTGTCCTCTGACTTCTTCCACATGCTTGCTGTGGCACTCGTGTACACACACACACACACACACACACACACACACACACACCAGCCATAATGACTACACTGGCCATCCAGTTGTTAAATTCAGGACTTGGTGTGGTGATGGGTGATTTCTGAGAATTAGACTCTGGTAATATGTAGCTGCTAAATTATGTGAAGCTCATGCTAATACATCAGCAGTTCCAAGTATGGTTTGTTCCTGGACGTTAACACTTGGTTCTTTCAGGGGTCTAGAGAGCAGTAGAGTGGATAACTGGTTCACTTGAGGCTGGAAAGAGTCACACACACTGGGACACCCTCCCTGAATGCCACATATGTGCTAGAACCTTGACAGAGGCCTCCTGGATCTGTGCTCTAATGCACAAAATATGGGTGTCATGGTTTGAATATACTTGGCCCAGGGAGGGCACTATGTGGCCCTGTTGGAGTAGGTGTGTCACTATGGGCATGGGCTTAAGACCCTCCTCCTAGCTGCCTGGAAGTCAGTATTCTGCTAGCAGCCTTCAGATGAAGATATAGAACTCTCAGCTCCTCCTGCACCATGCCTGCCTGGATGCCGCCATGTTCCCTGCTTGACGGACCCTCTGAACCTATAAGCTAGCCCCAATTAAACGTTGTCCTTATAGGAGTTGCCTTGGTGTAGTGGTTATTCCTGGTTGTCACCTTGACTATATCTGGAATGAACTACAATCCAGAATTGGAAGGCTCACCTGTAATCCTAATCTGGAGGCTGGGAGATACAAGTTTCTGACCTGGAACTTGGCTTGGAGATCTTGAGGTATAGTGGCTATGAATCCCAGAGTCCCAGATCCAGGAGTGGTGGTACATACTTTTAATCTGGACCACACCTTCTGTTGGAGATCTACATAAGGACACTGGAAGAAGAAGTTTCATTCTCTCTCTCTTCTTTGCCTGCTTGCCTTGTGGGATTGAGCAACTGCTAGATCTTTGGGCTTCCATTCACAACTGCTGCTGACCATTGTTGGGAGTTGGACCACCAAATTCCCCCACTATATAGAGACTACCCATAAGTACTGTGACTCTAGAGAACCCTGACTAATACAGAAGTTGGTACCAGGAGTAGGGGTATTGCTGTGATAGGCCTGACCATGCTTTTGTTTGGAAGAATGTGGATTTGGGGACTTTGGATTTGGAAAGCCATGGAATGCTTTAAGTGGGGCTTAATGGGCCAGTCTAGAAGGAATATGGAAGACAGTGGTGCTGAGGGCCATTTGAACCGTGTAGGCCTGATGGCCCAAGAGGTTTCAGTGGAGAAGAACTTTAATATGTGGCCAAGAGACTGTTTTTGTGATGTTTCGATGAAGAACATGGCTGCTTTTTGCCATTGTCTGAAGAGTCTGCTTAAGGCTAAGGTAAAGAGATTTATATTAGTCGGGCAGTGGTGATACACGCCTTCCACCCCCCCCCCCAAGACAGGGTTTCTCTGTATAGTCCTGGCTGTCCTGGAACTCACTCTGTAGACCAGGCTAGCCTCGAACTCAGAAATCTGCCTGCCTCTGCGATGCATGCCTTTAATCCCTGTACTTGGGAGGCAGAGGCAGGTGGATTTCTAAGTTCGAGGGGCCAGCCTAGTCTACAGAGCGAGTTCCAGGACAGTCAGGGCTACACAGAGAAACCCTGTCTCAAAAAAACAAAACAAAAAACAAACAAACAAAAACCCGAAAAGAAAAGAAAAGAAAAGAGAAGAGAAAAGAAGAGAAGAGAAGAGAAGAGAAGAGAAGAGAAAAGAAGAGAGAGAGATTTATATTAATTGCATCTGAAAGGATAAGGTTATAAGCTAGGAATCCCCTGTGCCTGGGCACGTGGGAGGCACCTGGATCCCCAACGCCAGTGGGGGAGAGTGGGCGCGACACTGCGTGGCGGCCACGTAAGCGGAAATGACTTAACTAGTTCTTCCGGCCTCTGTGAGAGGCTGGTAGGTCGTCAGAGAGAGCAAGTTCGGATGGATTGAACTGATTGGCTTAGAAGCTTGTGGTAGGCGGGTTCTGTTATAAGTCTATAAAAGGCAAGACAAGCCAGTCCTCGGCGGGTTTTGCTTCTTTACTCTGCTGGGGAAGCTGTAGCCCCCCAGAGCTCTGGATATTAAAATCCTCTTGCGAAATTGCATCAGGTCTGTCTCTCGTGAGTGTTTGGGGTGCCGGTTTCCGAGGTATGGGGGTACAGAAGTACCCTGTTGTTTTTTCTTTCGGTTCTTACACATCGACAAAGGCAGTCTCAAAATAGAGACTGTTTTCTGGTTAAGTCTGATAAAGAGCATTTTGAACAAACATATCAAGCTGAGAAAGGAAAAATACAAAATATATAGTTTGAGTATTAAAGGGACACCAGGAAGTGAAATGGAGCTGAATTCAAGTATATTAAATTGAATTAAGGAAGTAGTTACCTTAGGGCAAGATTCCACCCAGCTAAATTTAGGTCCAGACAAGGTAGTACTTGGCTTTTATCTTGGGGGGCAAAGATAAGCAGATCTCTGAGTTCAAGGACATTCTAGAACAGAGCAAATTCTAGGTGAAGAAAAACTTAAATCCAGGCTTGGTGGCCACACCTTTAATCCCAGTGTTTAGGAGACAGGAATGCAGATCTCTGAGTTCAAAGTCCATCTATGGAGCAAGTTCCAGTACAGCCAAGCTTAGGCAGTGAAGGAGCTGGAAAAAAGGAAGCTGGTGATAATGTCATAGAACAAAGGGGCCATGTTCCAGCTCCTACAAGCAGCAGAACTCAACAGCTTCGGTCATGTGTCTCTAGCTTTATAGTCAAGAGGATAAGAAGACTACTGGGACAATTGATGCTGGTTAGGGAGCTAAGAAATTAGTGGTGATTAAGAAGAGACCAGCATCACTGAGGTAAAATCTTCGTGGAAGTGTTTTCTGAGAGCACAAAGAAGCTGTGTTCCAGAGATAGCCAAGGTTGTACCTTATGCTGCAGCTGTATTTGGTAACGTGTAAGAATCACCCAGGTGGTACTGGCTTTGAAGGCATGAAGGCATCATGAAGAACAGCTGAGGCTTGGCACTGTGAGAGGCCATGGAAGGCCACTGGTGAAAGTGCAGCCTTAGTTGTAGTTGACGGCCCAGGACTGAAGGGGTCATGCAAAGGAGTTGAGATTTGGTACCATGAAGAGAGCCTATGAGAGGCTTTGGTGAAGCCTAGTTGCAGTAGAAGACCCCAGAATATTAGAGATGCCAGGACCATGGGATGATCACCAAAAGCAGCAGTGGCAGCGGAGTGGATCAACCTGAACTTAGAGTGCTACAGAGGGCAGAGCTGGAGGAGTGACACCAGCTCTTTGGAGATGCACAGATCATATTTGGATCTCAGACATTGGGACAAGAAGCTGTGAAGCTGAAGTTGACTTGGGGATCCCAAGATGTTCAATGCTGTGACAGCCCTAATAGAGTCTGTAAGGTAATCTTCTGCAGAACGGAGGTGGAAAAAAATGCCTCTTAGAGATCACAGAGTCCCTGCAACATAGAAGCCATAATCTTTCATTGGGCATCTTCCTAACTTCTTTTATTCCTGATAGCCAAGACCATGTAGATTTGAGAAAATAATGTATAACTCACTCTCTGAAGTATTATTACTGGCCAATAACCTTTTTTGAAACCGTGACGCTTTATTTCAGCCATGCTTAGTTTAAAACTAATATCCCATAGAAAAATTATTACTACAAACAGTAATGTTAAGCCTTTACTAAATACTCTAGCTCAAATCTTATCTGAGACTATGGGCTCTGCTAAAAAATCTGAATATGAGTAGGCGCTAAGCTCAGCGCCCCCTCGACTAAGTTTACGTAGCTGCTGTCTTTTGTCTTGCTAGCAGAGTCACCAACCATCCAAATAGCCATAATAACAACTCTGGCCAGGTGTGGCTCAGACTTCAGCTCATGAAATATTAATGAGGCTATGTGAAACCTAAGGAAAGACTTACAAATTTTGGCTTGTCTGACATTACAAGATATAGGAGATTTTAAGTTTTACAGTCAAAAGCTAGATGTTAGAGTTTACTCATGAAGACTCATTTAGTCTAAAGATGTCATTGCCCATATTTTAAGTTTCTAAGCTTGTTTCACAGGATATGCTCTATCTACCTGATTCCACATTCCTTTGTGCGGTATGGTCATGTAAATTGTCCTTGCTTGGGCTAGCTACATCTTTTACTATGTAAATGTCAAAACCGGGGCCTTAAAAAGAAACAGTTCATTACTAGAGAATCTCTGGCTTAAGAAGAATCTCTAGCTTAGGCAGAATCTCTAGCTTGGGCAGGGATCTCTAGTTTGGGGATCTCTAGCTTGGGCAGAGATGGCTCAGGATTTCAGCTCATAACCTAAGGATGCTAGTTATGTTTGCTTAGCGTGCCACACTTTTTTTTATTATTATTATTTTTTAGTATGTAATTGTCAGAACCTGACGCTCGAGTAGGGGGCTCTAAAATAGGACTCCTTACTAGAGAAAATACAGTTTTTTCCACAATGTAAAATATCCTGCGTGTATGTCATCAATTCTCACTGAATCGTACCTTCCTGACACAAAAATCATGGTCTCTCCTGCAACGAAGCTCCCACAAGCGGCATACGGCTTGCAGCAGTTAAAGATGCCAGAACCACAGGATGCCTGCCAAGGAAAGCTGATTAATAGGGAGTGGAACCAGCTCGGGAGAAAGAACTTTGTTGCAGTCAAGGATCGAAGATCTGAAGACTGCTTTGCCATCAGACATGGGGATGCAGTTTGGAGTGTGCCCAGCTGGTTTCCTGTCTTGCTTTGGGGATTACAGTTAAGTGATTGGATGAATCTCAGAAGAGACCTTGAACTGTGGACTTTTAACACTGTTGAGACTGCTTTAGACTATGGGGACTTTTGAAATTGGAATAAATGTATTTTGCATTATGATGTTTAGGTATGGCTCCTGTACTGACTGGTTTTGTGTGTCAACTTGACACAGACTGGTGTTATCACAGAGAAAGGAGCTTCAGTTGGGGAAGTGCCTCCATGAGATCCAGCTGAGGGACATTTTCTCAATGATCAAGAGGGGAGGGCCCTTGTGGGTGTTACCACCTCTGGGCTGGTATTGTAAAACCTGAAAGAAAAACGGGGGCACCCCAGCACCCTACGCCTCGGAAGCTGTCACCCCCATCACTCACGAGAAACAGTCTTGATGCAAATAGCAAGAGGGATTTTAATTCCAGAGCTCTGGGGCAGTCACAGTCTTACCATGCAGGGTAATAGAGTGTGAGCCACTTGGGCAGAATCTGAGCAGCTTTTATAGGCTTATAACAGAACACACCTACCACAAACCACTCCATAGCTTCTAAGCCAATCAGTTCAAACCATCCGAGCCCACGCTCTCTGAGAACCAATCAGCCTCCCACAGAGGCCGGACGAACTAGTTAAGTCATTTCCGCTTACATGGTCGCCACGCACAGGGTCGTACCAGGGTTACACACAGCGTCATATACGTAATTCCCGTTACGCATTTCCTGTTACAGGGCCAGGATTACGTATTCAAAGCCCACCCTCCCCCACTAGCAGTAGGTGTTGGGGACCTGAGTGCCCCCAGGCATGAGCCCTGCAGCCCCCCGCGGTGATTCTGCCAGCCCCAGCCACGCTTGTCCTCGCCACAGCCGCTCTGTGGAAGCGAGATGGGAAAAGATGCCAGGGACACTCCCAGTCCGAGGTTCGCAGCCGGACTCTGGAGGCAGGTGTGACGTGTGCACACTTCCAGGCCAACAAAGAGTGGGCTAAACCTCTGCTCCTTTGGGGTCACCCAAGACTCAGGCATGGGGGATTCCTAGCCTGCAACCTTATCCTTTCATTATTCTTGGGTTCTATAAGACAGCAGGCTAAGCAAGCCAGGGGGGAGCAAGCCAGTAACATCCCCCCATGGCCTCTGCATCAGCTCCTGCTTCCGGACCTGCTTGAGTTCCAGTTCTGACTTCTTTTGGTGATGAACAGCTGTGTGGATGTGTAAGCTGAATAAACCCTTTCCTCCCCAACTTGCTTCTTGGTCATGATGTTTGTGCAGGAATAGAAACCCTGACTAAGATAGCCCCCATACACTCATGTTTGAATAAGCCTATGGGGGCCAGGGGTTGGAATGTGATGGTTTGTATATGCTCATCCCAGGGACTGGTGCTATTAGAAGGTGTGGCCTTGTTGGAAGTGTCTGAAGACAGCTACAGTGTACTTTGATATAACAACAAATAAGTCTTTAAGTCGGAGCGAGCTGGCCAACCAGAAGGAGAAGAGGTTCTGAATTCGAATTCCCAGTAACCACATGATGGCTCACAAACATCAGAACAGCTACAGTGCATTAATATGCATTAAATAAATAAATCTTTTTTTAAAAAATACTTATTTATTTATTATATGTAAGTATACTGTAGCTGTCTTCAAACACATCAGAAGAGGGCATCAGATCTCATTATGGATGGTTGTGAGCCACCATGTGGTTGCTGGGATTTGAACTCAGGACCTTTTGAACAGCAGTCAGTGTTCTTAACCTCTGAGCCATCTCTCCAGCCTATAAATAAATAAATCTTAAAACACACACACACACACACACACACACACACACCTGTATCCTGTGAGCTTGTGAGGAAGCCATGGAACTTTGGGTGGTGGGCCCTGTAGGTTGCTGGGGTGTGTTTGAAGGGAGCCTTGGCTCCCCTCCTGCTACAGCTAACAGCTGATGTTCTCCATGGTGTTTCTGCCTTGCCATGGGCTTATAAGCAAGAACCTTATGACCACGGACTGAGCCACAAGCCAACGTGGTTCCGTTCTTTGTTCAGTTGCCTCTGTCTGGTATTTTGTCAGTTCTGAGACGTTAGTGGACACACGAGGTCTGTCATTACAGTTGTCCAGCCCTATGGATGTACAACGTGTCGATGAGCACCCCCCCACAAAGCCTGACTGTACTTAGCAACACTGTATTATAATGAGAATGGGCGTGCCATGCTAAAGTGGGACATTGCTATCTTCTCGTCAGTGTGACAGAATGCCTGGGGAAACGGAGGAGGAAGCTCAGCCTCTGGGGTGTCGGTGCAGGGTCTCTGGCCTCAGGCTGAGGCCTGTGCAGGGTGGAGCCCCGAGCCGGGAGAGTATTGCATGGCAAGCAGCTCACCTGAGGAGGGAAACGGGACCGGTGCAGGTGTCTCTCTTTAGTCACCTAGAGATCTAAATTCTCTAGCTAGGCCCCATCTCCCAGCAATGCCATGGTATTGAGTCCATGAAGGATCCTACCACAGGAGTTCAGAGCCCTGTGGATGCAAAAACACAGCTCTCACCACAAAGGGGCCGGACAGCTCATTCCTGAGCCAAGTGTGAGCCTCGGTTCCCAGGACCCAGACTCGGGGCGCCTGGAGAGACATAGTCTGCTATGGAAATGGCTATAAGAGATTGTATTAGTCACAAAGGAAGTCGTAAATCCAGGCAAATACATCGGTAGGGATCACAGGTAGGCGGTGGCAGCGGAGGGGGGAACAGAGAAAACTACTGTCTGCTATAGGCCTCAGATGCTATCTGATGACAGTGTGGGCTTTGGGATTGGTGGAAGCTAGTCGCATGCTAAGAATACACTTGAAAAGTCTTGAAAGTCACAAGGCTGTTAGGTCAGACACGGGAGTGGCTTTCAAAGGGACTAAAATAGTCAGAGAGATAATCCAGCTCTGTTCTGTAACATTTTAACTCTCAGAGAGCAAGAGGCTCAGCCTGTCGTCCTTGGGGACAGGAACGCCACTCTTTCTTCTCAGAACTTCAGTTCCCAGTTTACCCAGGACCCAGACACCTCTCAGTGATGTGCTGTGGGGCCCGGAGTTCCCTCTGCATGGTCTTGGTCTCACTGAGAGAAGAACTCTAAAAGCAGACCCAGAAGGGAACATGAGTACAGTTGCCGGAGTCAGAGAGAAACGGATGTTCTGAGGTTGAGCACCAAGGAGTCCGAGGGAGGAGAGGAAGGGGAGGCCCGAGAGAGTCACCTTTTAGATAGAGAACAAGCGGGAAGCGGAACCGCGGCTTTGTACTTCACTCTGTGTGTGGCCGTGTGGGGCCGACAGTCCAGATAGCTAAGATAAGGAACAGCCGACATCGCCTACACTGCCTATCGCTGAGGATTTACCGCCGGCGTTGTCAGATTTGGGTGAGGAAGACCGTTGGCTTTAGCTTTGCAGGCAGCCCTGCTCATCGGTTGGACTTTCACCTCAGCCTATGGCTCCTCACCCCTCACGGGAAGGCCAGTGCTGGTTTCTTTTGACCTGACCAGACAGCACTTGGGACCCGCACCCTTTAGAAGCTGAGACTCTGCTTCCCAGGGAATGGCTGAGGACCCAAGGGGCATTCGCTTCAGAGGAAGCCAATGCACTGACATTTCTGTCTCAAAGATGCCTGGGAAGACATGGCTTCCAGGGGCTCACGGGCTCCTACATCAGCTTTCTTCCTGCCCCTATTATTCCATCTCTTGGATCTACCAACCGGGGGCCGAGTGTCCAACGCAGGAGCTTTGTGGGGCGACTTGATATAAACCTTAGGAAGTTTCAGAACAGGTTCTTCTCTCTGCCCCACCCCCACCCCCAGACAGGGTTTCTCTGTGTAGCCCTGGCTGTCCCAGAACTCGCTTTGTAGACCAGGCTGGACTAGAACTCACAGAGATCAGTCTGCCTTTGCTGCCCTAATGCTGGGATCAAAGGCATGTGCCACCAACTGCTCAGCTGCTCAGGTTTTCTTTAAACTCTAAAGGATGTTTCTGGATTTAAAAAACATTCCTCTTTGGTTTGAGGCTTTATTTGTTTGTTTGTTTGTTTGTTTATTTATTGGTTTTTCGAGACAGGGTTTCTCTGTGTAGCCCTGGCTGTCCTAGAACTCTCTGTAGACTAGGCTGGCCTCAAACTCAGAAATCTGCCTGTCTCTGCCTCCCAAGTGCTGGGATTAAAGGCATGCCACCACTGCCCCGCTTTTTTTTTTTTTTTTGCTAAGTGCTTATATTATATGTAAGTATCATGTATGTGTTAGCATGGTAGCTAGGCTCTGCCCAACAGTTACCTAGCAATAGCCAGGTCGGCCTGGCTTGCTAAAAAAGGAACTGCTCTTTGCTCTCTGCCCCTTTTCTCTCTCTGACTCCTTTCTCCCCTTCCCCTCCCCCTCTCCAAGTGTTCCCAGCTGGCTGGCCTCTCCCCTCCCCTCCCCTCCCCTCCCCTCCCCTCCCTCTTTGTCCCCTCCTTCTCTGCCTCTACTCCCTTCCCTTCTCAATCCCCTTCTCGCACCCCCAGATAACCTGGCTAGTCCCTCAGTGGGGAGGGGTGCCTCAGCACGAGCCCACTAAGGCGCCCCCTCCCGCCACACCATATGGCACTCCAGGAGACACATCGTTGGTCGTACAAAACATCTCCATAGATCCTGTGCTTGCCCAAACAAAATGCGTGTCCTCAACCCTCCTCCTCTCCCCAGCACATCCTATGCATAAGCTACAAATTGATCATTTGTCATCTGCCTGTGCACACCCATATGTGCTCATATAGAAATAACTATGAAGCTAAACCCATGCACATCTGTGGTAGGAAATAAATGCAAAGCCAGACAGGCCAGCCAGGCAGCGTCGGCTCAGTACTCCTCCGCTCCGTTTCTTTTCTTTCTTTCTTTCTTTCTTTCTTTCTTTCTTTTTTTTTTTTTTTTTTTTTTTTTCAAGACATGGTTTCTCTGTGTAGCCCTGGCTGTCCTGGAACTCACTCTGTAGACCAGGCTGGCCTCGAACTCAGAAATTCACCTGCCTCTGCCTCCCAAGTGCTGGGATTAAAGGCGTGTGCCACCACCGCCCGGCCTCTGGTCATTTTCTATGCACCCATTTTTGTTTTGTTTTGACAGGGTTTCAATGTGTATCCCTGGCTGTCCTGGAACTTGCTCTGTAGACCCTGCTGGCCTTGGACCCAGAGATCTGTCTGCCTCGCCCCCACCCCCCAACTTCCGAGTTCTGAGATTAAAAGAGTAATAGCTGGGCGGTGGTGGCACACACCTTTTTTTTTTTTTTTTTTTTTTTTTTTTTTTTTTTGTCCATTTATTTGTGGCAGGAGAAGAGGTCCTATGGTCCCTATAGTTAAGACTTATCTTCCAGAAGAGCTGAGTAAAACTTCCAGCAACAGCATGGTTGCTCACAGTCACCTGGTGTTTTGGCGCACACCTTTAATTCCAGCACTTGGGAGGCAGAGGCAGACAGATTTCTGAGTTTGAGGTCAGCCTGGTCTACAGAGTGAGTTCCAGGACAGAACCAGGGCTACACAGAGAAACCCTGTCTCGAGAAACCAAAAAAAAAAAAGTAAGCCAGTACACCTGGCTTTCATGTTGTTTTACTTTTTTTTTTTGGTTTTTTTTGTTTGTTTGTTTGTTTGTTTTTCGAGACAGGGTTTCTCTGTGTAGTCCTGGCTGTCCTGGAGCTCACTCTGAAGACCAGGCTGGCCTCGAACTCAGAAATCCGCCTGCCTCTGCCTCCCAAGTGCTGGGATTAAAGGCGTGCGCCACCAACGCCCGGTTCATGTAGTTTTACTTTTAAGTGTTTGGTTTCCTTGTTTTCTGTTTAACTACATCTCCATTGGGAAGTAACCTCTCTCAGCGAAATTAGGGTGTTTCACCTCTGAGAAAATTAGAAGATCCTCACACCGCTCACCTGTCGAAGGGAGATGGGGGTAGGGACTCTTGCCACCCCCTGACCCTGGTTTGGATGTTTACACAGAATCCATCTCTCTCTCTCTCTCTCTCTCTCTCTCTCTCTCTGCCTCTGGGGACATGTCGTCTGGTTACTCCCCTAGTCTGGCCCTGCAACTTTCATGCAACAAGCCTTAATAACTTGGAAGTAACTTAAATTTCCCTAGGAGGGCGTGCAGAGAGGCAGGGCGGCTAGCAGAAGCCTGGGGCTCAGTGGGAGCTGGTCTCACGCGCTGGTGAACCTTCCACGCCCCAGAGCCTACTCTTCCTCCGCATTCCCAGAGCATTGGTCCTCAGTTCTCAGGCAGGGGGCTTGAGGCGTTGCCATCTCGCCTCAGTGGAATCTTGCACCTGCAGAGGGAGCCTCTCCTAGGAGAGTCATCTCCCCTTTAAGGAAACAGGACCCAGTGGGCTTTACCCAGCCCCAGGTAACTCCTCTGCCTCCCTGCATGCTTGAGCCGCTGGAGGAAGATTTTGAACGTATTTCAAGAGTTCTCTGCTATAGGAGAAAGGGAAGCTTTTTCTAGCAGTCACTGCAAATGCAGTCATTTTTTCCCATTCTGAACAGCAAATGCTCTCCATTGCAGCATAAAAGGGTTCTTGCAGAAGTAAACCGCGAACCCAGCAGGTATCTCCCGGTGTCCCCGCCCCCTCCGCGTTCTTTCTTAAATCTCAGCCTACTTCCAAGGGACTTTCCCAGCCAGGCAAACCCTCCAGCTGTGTGGGTGCAACCAAGGTGTACCGAGGAGCGCTGGGCATGGGCCGGGAAGCAAAACAGAGCCAAGGGTGCCTGCCTGTGGCCAAACACCAGGTCCTGGGCCGCTCTGCGCCTGCCCGGGTTGTTGGAGGAACTGGAGTGTCCGAAGGAAGGCGCTCTGGAACTTTCACCTTCGGTCCCAGGTCCTAGGCTCCATGCTTGGCGACACACGGGTTTTCTAAGGGTTGGGGGTAAGCTGTATTGTAATCCTGCTAGAGTTAGGAGTGTGGGGAGGAGGGGTTGGTGTGGGTTGGGCCAGTGGAAAGGGGTTCCAGGAAAGGGCTGACTGGGCTGGAGAAGGGCTTGGAGAAGGAATGAGAAGGAGCTGGGGCGGGAGGTAGGGGCCAGAGCTCTGGGAGGGGCAGAAAAATAAAGGAGAAACGGAGTTTGGGGTTACAGCGATGCAGGAGGGTCCGTCCTTGAGGGGAGAGGAGTGGGGAAGAATGGGGAGGGGGTGGGCGTGGGGCTGAGATTTAGCTGGCGGGGGAAAAGGGAATTTGGGAAGGAGAGATAGGGAGTAGTAGGGCGTGGCAGAGGTGATGGGGAGTGTGGAAGGGGCTTTGGAGAAGACTGGGGGCGGGGCCTGGACGGCCCAGGGGGCGTGGGGTGGGCGTGGTGGCCGGGCGCCCCACGTGGTCGCGGGGCTGAGTTCACACTCGGGTGCAGAGCCTTGGCGCGCTTCCTCTTTGGCACTTCAGCGAGTTCGGACCTCAGGCCAGAGGCACTAGAGTTCAGAGTCCCTGGAGGTCGGGGTCCGCATCCCCTGTCATCCTGGGCGGGTGACCGAGAAGCGCAGGAGCCACCTCCTCCGCGGCTATGCGGAAGCCGGATGGGAAGATCGTGCTGCTGGGGGACATGAACGTGGGTAAAACGTCGTTGCTGCAGCGCTACATGGAGCGTCGCTTCCCGGACACGGTCAGCACCGTGGGCGGCGCCTTCTACCTGAAGCAGTGGCGTTCCTTCAACATCTCCATATGGGACACCGCAGGTGAGGGCGGCGCCGCCGGGACAGGTCTTCCTCGGCGGGGTCGAGGAGTCGTCTGTGGGCAAACGCGGGATCTCCACCTTGGGCTGTGACATTCATTGCGTCTCTTTCCCCACTTGCCTTGCTTTGCCGATTGAGAAAATCTCCAGTTCAACAGCACTTTGTGCGTCTTCGCGAAGGTCCAGGTTACCCTGGGAGAGATTCCCCGATCAGTACGACTCCCGCGTCTTAGGTGCTTTAGTGTCCCCCATCCCCCCGGGTGCCCTCCTTTGGTGTACAAAGCAGCCTTGGGAGTTGAGCAGCGCTGCTATTACCGACCCCTTTATGAACGAGGAAACTGAGGCAGAGGGCGTTGGATCACTCTGCTGGTTGTAAGGCGACTGGGAAGTAGAATTGGAATCGCCTAGCCTCTCCGACTCACGGTTATTTACCCGGTGCTGGGTCTTGGCTGGTGCGCAAGTCACGTGGGTGGACTAGCTTCCTGTACTGGCATTTTTAAGATAGGTAGTGAATTATTTTTAGTGCGTGTACAACTTCGTCTTGAACTTTCCAGATTAGTTTGTTTCTGTCTTCTTCCGTTTCCATGATAAAGAAATAAAATACTTTAAGTGAAACAAATAAACCCGGAAATAATATGGTATAGTTTCAGGGAGAGAGGTTTCCAATGTCTGAACCTCCACGTTCTGACGTTTTATGTTGTTTAAAGAGAGATGTACTTCAAAGCCTTGCTCCTCATCCCTGACTCCTTGTCTTGGGTATATCAATCTGGTGGCTACGTAACACATTCTGATTTAGCTGACTTAGGGAAGGTCTCCTGGGCTCTCCCTCCCTCCCTCGGGCTTCCCGTTCCTTACTTAGCCACCGTGGGAAATGGACTGGTTCTCATTCTCCCCGTCTCTCCTCTGATTTTGGTCTTGACTCCGTGTTGCAGGCAAAGCCTCCGATTTCTCTCGGGCTGGCCACCTGCCTCCCACTGAGCACCCATGCATGCAATCTCCCAGAGTCGAGACTAATCAGACCCTGGGCTCCCTTTCTAGCCTCGGACAGAGCTGCTCCTCTTTCCTTGGCTTAACAGGCTTGCCTGCTGCTCTTGGTTTATAAGAGGAGAAGGCAGAATCGGTCAGCTTTCCCCACACCTCTCACGGTTTCTGGAATAGCTGTAGATGTGTGGACACAGCTCAGGGCTCCCGCGTCCCCGCAGGGCACGAAGTCGCTGTTTCAGTGTGATGGGCGGAGCCACTTTCTTCTTCAAGGCTGAGGATGTGATGAATCCGGAATCTTGGTCATCAGAGGATTTTGTAACACCACGGATGTGCTGTCCTAAGAGCTTGCTGGTTCCCTTCGTGGGGGGTGGGAGCAGCTTAAGTCATTTCCCGGCCTCCTTGGCTGCTTTTGTGTTCCTGGAAGCCTCAGTGTGAAGGCAGAGGACAGGAGCCCTGCTGGGTGGCCAGGCCCCTTCTCCACATTCCTGGTGTCTGTGTACACATGCTCAGGGGAACAAGGTACAAAGTTAACAGTGGTCCATGTCACCAACTTTGTGCCTGCTTTCCTGGTGACTTCTGGGCTGCCAGTCACCTGGAGGGAGCAGAGAAGAGGAGTTAATATTTGTTCAGGGTTCTGTGTGGAATATCTATCCTAAAGGGCCGTCTTTCCCGCCTCGGGTGCTGTTTAAAATCCCTGATCGTTCCCCATTGACCTTTAGCATAGCAGACCAAGCCGGGAGTGGTGATGCATGCCTGTAATTCCAGCACTTGGGAGGCAGAGGCAGGTGGGTTTCTGAGTTCAAGGCCAGCCTGGTCTACAGAGTGAGTTCCAGGACAGCCAGGGCTACACAGAAAAACCCTGTCTCAAAGAAACCAAAAAAAAAAAAAAAAAAAAAAAAAAAAAAAAAAAAAAAGCTAGCTTGCCATGACAGGCAAGGTTTGTGTGTGTGTGTGGCAGGTACACACCTGTGAGGACCTTGGGACAGGTGGTAGTCAATGCCATAGCACTTGGTTAGTTTATGTTTGACTCTTTTTGAGACAGGGTTTTTCTGTGTAGACCAGGCTGGCCTCGAACTCAGAAATCCACCTGCCTCTGCCCCCCAAGTGCTGGGATCAAAGGCGTGGGCCACCACTGCCCGGTTTGTGTTTGACTCTTGACAAAGCCAAAGCCGAATGAGCGAATGAGTGTGCTGGGTGTGACTGGGGGTGGAAGGAGGCGCTTGCTGCCTCAATAGGCATCTCGTCTATATCTCTGGGTGCAGTAGCCCAGTGGCAGGCAAGTGGGGTACAGACTGTGTCTGTCTGGGTACGGGCATGCTCCCCGTTCCGCTGTGGTTACTCACACCCCTTTCTAAAGTGCTCTGATAGAGGGGACATTCACCCTTGTGGTATGCTCATGGAGAATCAGAGCTGCCAACAGGACGGTGATCTCACCTGCTATTAGCACAAAGAAGCCAAGCATCATTAGAGTGCTAAGTTCCGCCTCCGGCCAGACCTGTGCACAGCAGTGGGCTGAACAGGCTAAACAGTGGCCACTGTGGGACACTCAGTTGTGCCTCCGGCAAAGATTGTCCCCGCTGAGCTTGTTGTCTGTTTACATACCTTCATTCAGGGTTGGGTGTGGGGGAGGGGCACGGGCCAGGTGTCAGCTCCCTTCCTTGTTGGTGTTGGTCCTGCTGCTACTGCTAGTGGGAGTTGGGGGATGATCTTGCACTAGAACAGATGGCTTTTGCTTGTGGGAGGGTCAGTGGGATGCAGGTGTGCGGGAGTGAAAGGGTGTGTCCCTCCCTAGGACCCTGGACTGAGGATCCAGTGCTCCAGGAGCACTCCTGGTTCTGAGGTTAGCAGTCTTGGTTTTACCCCCACCCCCCAGCTTCAGTGCCCCCGGGGCAGGCTTCTTGTTGTATTTTCCCCTTTGTTGCAAGGCGAGGTCTTCCGTGTACTGTCACTGGTACTTTGGAATCCCCCACACCTTTTGTGCCTCGGTAAAGACTGTTTTGAAGGGTAACATGATTTCCTCAGAGCCTGAGGCTTTTGTAACTTAAAAGTTCCATAACTGCTGGGCAGGGCATCCTGACTCACAGACTCAGAGGGCTTTGTGACGAGTCTTTGTTCACAGGGCTTTCTCTCTCATCCAGTAAATTTGCAGAGAAATGGAAGCCACGGGTCTCAGGAAGCAAGGAGAATTTCGATGTGTTTGTCTTTTGAAAAGTAGAGGTGCCGGGCGGTGGTGGCGCATGCCTGTAATCCCAGCACTTGGGAGGCAGAGGCAGAGGCAGGCAGATTTCTGAGTTCGAGGCCAGCCTGGTCTACAGAGTGAGTTCCAGGACAGCCAGGACTACACAGAGAAACCCTGTCTCAAAAAAACCAAATCCAAAAAAAAAAAAAAAAAAGAAAAAGAAAAAAGAAAAGTAGAGGTGCATTTACCACACACATTTTGTGGAATGCTCAAAGACTATTAGAGTTAAAAAAAACTTTATTATGCACATGTTGTTTTCCTTTGTGTGTGCTCGTGTGTGCAAATGTGTATGCGTCTGTGTGTGTGTGTGTGTGTGTGTGTGTGTACACGCACATGTGTGTAGACAGGCGACAGTTTTGTGGTGTGGTTTTTCTCCTTCCACCGTGGCCTCTGGGAACTGAGCAAGGCTCTTCAGCCTTGCACACCCACTGAGCCATCTTGCCAGCCCCAGATTATTAGAATTTTACTGAAAACTCTTGAGCCTGGAAACTTTCTAAGTGGGACATTTTCTTGAAAAACTACTGGCCTAAGTGGAATTAAACTATCAAGCAGAAAATGCAGCTCCTCTGTATATTTTATGTAATA
Source organism: Apodemus agrarius (assembly GCA_964023405.1). Taxonomy (NCBI): domain Eukaryota; kingdom Metazoa; phylum Chordata; class Mammalia; order Rodentia; family Muridae; genus Apodemus; species Apodemus agrarius. The sequence goes on along the minus strand of OZ030023.1, from coordinate 7,001,216 downwards.
CTCAAGAGAGCAGAGTCACAGTGTCACCGGGTCACAAGGAGTGTGGCACTGTCACTGGACTTGCCTAGCTAAGGTTCCGTTTCCGTATTTTGTGGGCCGGCTTTCTGCTTTGGTTACAGGTTATTTTCTGTGCACGGCTGTTTTGTCTGCCCTCAGCCTGTGCACTGTGTACCTGCCGTGCCCACAGAGCTCAGCAGAGGGCATTGCGTCTGGAGTTACAGACCCTTGGGAGTCACCACGTGGGTGCTGGGAATTGAATACAAGCCGCGTAGAAGAGCAGCCAGTGCTTTTAGCCTCTGAGCCTTTCCTCCAGCCCTTCCTTATTTAGCTTTAAAAGTGTTTAACCTTATCATCAGCGTTCACAGACATAAATAGCCTCTTGTGCAAGTAGCTTCCACTGATTGGAAGTGAATGTCCTTGGGTGAATAAGGTGTGTGTGTGTGTGTGTGTGTGTGTGTGTGTGTGTATGTGTGTGTGTATGTGTGTGTGTAGGGGACATTTTAGCTCCTATCAGCATCTGGGATCCTTTGCCTTCCTCCCTACAATCTTCCAAGGCCGACATGACATAACATCCCTCTCAGGGGAGGCCCCTTTCCCTTCCAATGTGCCCTGATGGCTCTCCTTCCTTGCCATTCAAGGGCCCTGGCAAACTGCAGCAGGATTCTTATCTGCAGGGAGTTTACACACTGGTTTTACCCCGGGGTTTGTAGACTGAATCACCGAGCCCTGCTACGCTCTTCCCAGAGTGACATTGTTCTGAAGAGAGTGCCAAGAAGAGTAGCTTGTTATGTGTGTCCAGGACACCCGTATGCTGGTGCACACACCACACTGTAGAGTGCGCGTCACCTACGGGAGCCGGCAGGGCATGTTAGCATGCTAAGGTGGTAAACTAAAAACCGTCCCACCTTAAGCTTCTTGTCACACAGCTAACTGGAGGCACGTGTCAAATACCTCAGCACTCTTCTCCCATAGTAAGCTCTTCCCAATCATGCTCAGTTTTGAGTGGCTGAAATCTTCAGTGCCCTGCCGTGCATGCCCTGGGGCAGGCTACCTCCTCGCGCTATAGAGGTCCCCAACCTGGGTGGAGACCATGCCCTACACTGAGGCCAGCCCTGCAGCCAACTCCTGGTGCGTGGAGTCCTGGAGGCAGAGGCACATTTTCTTAGTCCTGTGCCAAAGTTCAGGACATGCTGCTCATAAGGACCCGTCTTGGCAAGGCTGATCCCGGTGAGGCGTGAAGTGCTGTCTGTCACTGCACACAACCATGCCTGACCCAGAGACCCACTGCGGCGGGAGGACCACAGTGTGGGGGGCGGGATGTGCCTCAGTCGAACAGCAGCTGGAGGACTTTGAGCTGCTCGGGAGGCCACCGGTTCACTGCTTTCCTAGAATGACTGTTTCACTTCCTGGGCCCAGGCCGGGAGCTGCCTGTCCCTGCTGCTGCACATGGACCCTGTGCTGAACTCTGAGGGCAGGGCTTGAGGGTAGCCCAGCCTTCGTTGCTAGGTGGGGACATGTAACCAGAAGAGGTGAAGGCTTTTCTCTAAGAAAGACTCCTGGTCAAGATAATCCTAGGAGTGCTCGACGCAGCAACAAGGCAAGAAAAAAAAGCATTAACTCTGGAGAGGAAGCCGTGAGCTAGTCCTTGTCTGCAGACACCATGCCTTTGTGTACAAAGAAAAAGTCAAATGTCTAAAGAAACCCATGAAAGCTGCACACATAGTGAAGTTTCAGGACACCAAATGGAATGTAATGAGGACGTGACCCCTCCAGGGTGGGGCTGAGGAGAAGGTTTTTATTGTAGATGTGAGGGAGAGGACAGCTGGAGGCATCTGGGAAGAGTCCAGAGCAGGAAGAGAGGGTGGTGGACAGTACAGTGCGCTGGTCCATGATAGGGGGTGGGGGAGGGGAAGGAAAGAGAGAGGGAGGAGGGAGAGAGAGAGAGGTAGGAGAGAGAGAAGAGAGGGGCGAAGAAAGAGGAGAGAGGGGGCAGGCAGAAAGGTGAGGGAGAAGAGGAGGAGAGAGAGGAGGGAGAGAGAGGCAGGTGAGGAAGAGGAGAAGGGGAAAGAGGGAGAGAGGCAAGGTAGAAGGAGGGGGGAAGGCGAGGGAGAAGAGGACAGAGGGAGGGAGGCAGAGACACAGAGAGAGGAGCAGGAGGACCTAGAGGGAGACGGAGAGAGAGAGAGGAGGAGGAGACAGAGAGGGAAGAGAGCACAGAGAGAGCATGGCCTCTGGGAAGGGTTACAAGGAATGAGACCCCAGTGGGGAAGCCCACACTTGAGAGGTTTGGGGTAGGGGCGGTGAGAAGAGCTGAGGGTGTCAGAGGTGCTCAGCGAGCGAGTCCAGCATCTGCCATGGCGAGCTAAGTGGCACCACAGTTAGCCATGTGTCCCCAGTTTGTTTTGGACCTGACGTAAGGCTGGTGATATTTCTGTACACCAACAATGAGCTATCTGAAAAAGGAGTTAAGAAGTGGTTGTTGTTGTTGTTTTTAAGAATAGCATCTGCCGGGCGGTGGTGGCGCACGCCTTTAATCCCAGCACTTGGGAGGCAGAGGCAGGTGGATTTCTGAGTTCGAGGCCAGCCTGGTCTACAGAGTGAGTTCCAGGACAGCCAAGGCTACACAGAGAAACCCTGTTTCAAAAAAACAAAACAAAACAAAACAAAACAAAACAAAAAAAGAATAGCATCAAAAATAAACCAAATATTAGCAACTGATTTAATCAAGGAGGAGAAAGAGCTGTGATGTGAAACTGAAGTGTTTGACAGAAACTGAGGAAGGTAGGAAGGCGGGGCGGGGCTCATGCGTGTGTCTGTGCACGGAGAGATTGCTGTTGAAATGTCAACAGTAATGTCTACAGATTCAATCCCAGTGCTATTTTTGTTTTCACAAAAGTAGAACAAAATTCCCCCCACACCCAAAATTTCCGTAGTCCAGACGGGGACTACAGCGACGGCCCTGTAGGTAAGGACACTTGCTTCACATGTGTGAGGAGCTGAGTTTGGGAGCCCCCGCCTGGCATGCCGTGTGCGTGCCAGGTAACCCTGTGCTGGGGGAAAAGTGGGCGTGGAGGTGGGGTTCAGTCTGGCTGGAAACCGGCAAGCTTCAACGTCAGTGAGAGAGCCTGTTTCAAAGCACTGAAGGGAGGCTGTCTGCGATCTTCTCCAAGGGCTGCACAGGCGAGGGTACTCCCAACACTCAACACACACACAAGAGAAATAAATAGGAAAATGGCGTCAGGAGTTCCTTCGCTGCACTGCGCTGACCATGGGCTGACCGCAGTTCCAGATGGTCTGCTCTGCCTCCATCTTTCCATCTGTCGGAGCCCGTGACCTACTGCTTGCTAACAAGCCACACCTTCAACAGAGATCGCAAAACACATTCCTCACCTAGTTAATTTCAAATCTGATGAACTCGGGTGAGCCACAGTGAGGCCATTTTTATGAAAGTGCCTCTTACATTCGGAGACTAGAACTTTCATTGGCCTCACAACCCGGTTGACAATAGGCCTTGAGTGACATCCTGCTGTGTAGTCAGACTGAGTCTCGCTCTATGTCTCTGGCTGGCCTGGAACTCATTGTGTAGACCAGGCTGGTCTACAGATTCTCCGAGACCCACCTGTCTCTGCCTTGTGAATTCTGGCATTAGAAGTGTGCACCACCATGACCACCATGGCCCCGCCCAGCCTGTGGACTTAACCTGCCTTTAGGAGGGCAATGTAACAGCCGACCTTACCTGTCTTTGGTTTCCCACAGAATCTTAATTAGTTATGTACTCTTCCATGCCCCTGGCCTGGAGTAATGCATGTGTGTGTGTGTGTGTGTGTGTGTGTGTGTGTGTGTTTGTGTGAATGCGCTGTTGTGATCACTTGAAAACAACCATCGGTTTTAGGGTTTTTTTTTTTTTTTTTTTTTTTTGTTTTTTTTTTTTTTTTTTGGTTTTTCGAGACAGGGTTTTTCTGTGTAGTCGTGGCTGTCCTGGAACTCACTCTGTAGACCAGGCTGGCCTCGAACTCAGAAATCCGCCTGCCTCTGCCTCCCAAGTGCTGGGATTACAGGCGTGCACCACCACGCCTAGCAACCATTGGGTTTTAAAGCAACCTTGTACAAAAAATATCTGACATAAATTTTGAGAGTGACCCGGATCAACTTGGTAACACTATTTTTTTCAGTACTGCTTGTTGTCTGAATCAGCTGAGGTGGATAACTTAATCCCTTGTAAAATGCTCGTAAAGATTTCTGTAAAGTATCTCTCACTTCTTTCCCATGTGATGCTTTCTTTAAAAAACAAACAAACGATAATCAAATGTTTTGAATTGAAATAGAATTACTCTTTCTCCTCTCAGTTCCTCCCTCCCTGAAGCCCCTCCCATGTCCCCCTCTCCCAAGGGATGGTCTCCTTTTCTTTTATTATATTTGCTACATACATACATATGTGTCTGCACAAATGTATATATACAAGCTGCTGGGCCTGGTTTGTTGTTTGGGTGTGTATGGTGTCAAGGCTGACCACACTGCACTGGACAGCCAAGGGGGCTCATCCCTGGGCAAGGCTAATTCTTCTCCCAGAAGTCAGTAGTTGCCTGTAGGTCTTTATCCGGTGGTATGCATGACCCTGGGACAGTTTCCTCCTTCAGTGCCAATATGCCCACTGATGTTACTGTTGATCTGGTCTTGTTTATGGAGTCATTTATTTCTAGGACAGGCTGTCTCACAGCAGACTTCCTGGTATTCTGGGTCTTAAAAGAATTCTGTCCTCTCTTCTGTGACTCCTTTAGCCATAGTTGCTGGATTGTGATGTAGATGCCTCTGCTGGGGGTCAGTTCCCCATGATAAGCTGATCTCTGCTGAGCTGTGGTTTTCTGAGATGGTATCTGTTTGCTAGAAAGAGAGGTCTTTTTTAAGAGAGAGGTGGTAGTTATGCTCATAGGTGGGGATAAGGATAAACTTCAGAACGTAGCAGGGAATTCTGCTGTTCGAGCAAAGGGCTGGTAATAGTCTTCTCTAAGGCCCGCAACCACATGCACCCAGATATGTTCGTTGACTTGGTTCCTAGTACCAGGCATGGTTTTCCTCCTGTTAAGTCCAATTAGCCAGCTGTGGATTGCAGCAGACACATACGAGGCTGGTACCTCTGAGTCTGTCTCATCAAGCTGCTGTCTGTCATGGTTCACAGGGGTCACAGCTGGAAAGCAGGCGCTGTTTCATTGCCTCCCCCTGGTGGCAGCTCACACGGTGTTTTCTGGCACCAGGGAAGCTAGAGTACTGGAGGCTTTCGGGTCAGATCCGGTTTGGATCATCAAAGTCCTGTGTGCTAAGTGTCTTCAGCAGCAGGGCCGATTCCCAGCCCCTGACAGGTAACCAAGGGGAGCCTCGGTACTCAGTATTGTTTTCAGAATCCCTTGGACTACCCTGATCAATCATGTGAAAGGAGGTCTCCTATGCCTGGCTCTGCATGTTTGTTTGTTTGTTTTGTTTTTTTGTTTTTTGTTTTTTGTTTTTTTTTTTTTAGCTGATGATTCTTGTGGAAAGCGTTATCAGCCCAAGCAGATGAACTTCCTTTTATATGACTATACATGTCTCACATGTATAGGTATAGGTATGGGTATATGTATATGTATTATACACACATTCATGTACTTACATGTATTGTATATAATTTTAGGTATATATAAAATAATATGATGGAATGTTTTCTGCGCTGTTCAATAAATAAAGAACACGGGCAGTGGTGGTGCATGCCTTTAATCTGGTCTGCAGAGTGAGTTCCAGGACAGCCAGGGCTACACAGAAACCCTGGTTAAGTGCTCTTCTGAAGGTCCAGAGTTCAAATCCCAACAACCACACGGTGGCTCACAACCATCCATAATGAGATCTTCTGGTGTGTCTGAAGACAGCTACAGTGAACTTATATATAATAAATAAATAATATTTTTTTTCGAGACAGGGTTTCTCTGTGTAGCCCTGGCTGTTCTGGAACTCATTCTGTAGACCAGGCTGGCCTCAAACTCAGAAATCCGCCTGCCTCTGCCTCCCAAGTGCTGGGATTAAAGGCGTGCACCACCACTGCCCAGCTAAATAAATATTTAAAAATAAATACAGAACAAAGTCCTTGTTAGGGACAGACGAGATGCAGGGAGAGAAGTGGAAATTCAACCTTAGGGCTCCCTCTCCACTAAACTAACGCACGGGTGGCGGCGGCGGCGGCGGGGGGGGGGGAGGGGGAAGCGGGGGGAGGAGTGCTGAGATCTCACTTGTTAGCGGGACTGCAATGCATGCTGGGCTTCTGAAGTTATCTTCATCAGCCAGAGTGTGCTGGCTCCTGATTGGCCAACTTGACACAAGCTGGAGTCATCTGGACAGGGAATCTTGATTGAGAAAATGCCATCAGATTGGCCTTAGGCAAGTCTGTGGGGCAATTTCTTGGTTAATGATTGTGGAGAGACTAGACCACTGGGGGTGGACTCCCTGGTGCAGGTGGCCCCGAGCTGTATGAACAAAGCAAGCTGAAAAAGCACAGGGAGGAGGCCAGTAAGCAGTGTTCCTCTGTGGTCGCTGAGACCTTGCCTTCAGGCCCTGCCCTGCCTTCATGATGAACTGTCTGTATGCAGTCAGGCGAATTTAACTCTTTCCTCCCTTGGTTCCTTTTGGACCTGGTATTTCTCACAACCGTAGAATGCAAACTTAAGAGCAGAGGAGGGCGGGGCGGTGGTGGCGCACGCCTTTAATCCCAGCACTTGGGAGGCAGAGGCAGGCATATTTCTGAGTTCGAGGCCAGCCTGGTCTACAGAGTGAGTTCCAGGACAGCCAGGGCTACACAGAGAGAAACCCTGTCTCGGGAAAAAAAAAAAAAAAAAAAAGAGCAAAGGAGGGAGGGATCACACCATCTGTCTTAGTTAGGTAGTTCACTGCTGTGAGCAGACACCATGACTAAAGCAGCTTTTGTGGGGGACCACATTCACTTGAGGCCGGCTTATAGTTTCAGGGGTTCAGTCCATTATCATCATGACGGAAGCATGGCAGCATCCAGATAGACAGGGTGTGGAGAAGGAGCTGAGAATGTTACATCTTAATCTGAAAGCAGCCAGGAGGAGGCTCTCCTCTTCTGAACCTGGTGGAGCATGAGTACTAGGAAATCTCAGTCTGCCCACACAGCGACACACTTACCTGTTCCTACAAGGCCACACCTCCTAATAGTTCACTTCCCATGGCCAAGCGTTTTTTTCAAACCACTTCACCATCCAGTTTTCCTGGGGTTGGTAGCTATTGGTTTTACATCGGTTACAGAGTTTGAAAATTGAGGTATAATAACATACCCAGCTTTCCCATTTTAACCTGTGGGGTGTGTGCAAATGCATTTGTGACATTTTTTTGCAACCATCTCTAGCTCCAGATTCTCCCTTTGAAGCTGGAGGATGAATCTAGGGCCTCAGGCTGGCCCAGGAGGGGAGGCGCTGTCTCCAGAGTCCCACCTCTCACACTCCTTGCCCTCTAGAAAATCTCACTCTGAAAATATACTTCTCCTTGCTGGCTCCTGTTCCTCTCTCCAGCCCTTGACATGCACGGTCTGTCTTCTATCACAATGAATCCGACAGGTTTAGGCATTTATTTTAAAAATTTACTTCTGCATCCATACTAATGTTATGTTTTTAACGTGATAATCAATTCTTGTTTTTGTTTTTTGTTTTTTGTTTTTTTGAGACAGGGTTTCTCTGTGTAGCCCTGGCTGTCCTGGAACTCACTCTGTAGACTAGGCTGGCCTTGAACTCAGAAATCTGCCTGCCTCTGACTCCCAGAGTGCCGGGATTACAGGCGTGCGCCACCACCGCCCAGCTGATAATCAATTCTTATGAAATACTCGAATACTTAGTGAATGTGCTTGCAGGGGTTTGGATGCCTGAACCTCTATCAAGTTCTCTTTCCCAAAAAAGGGCCGGAATGGTTGCCCACGGGACAGTACTGATGGGAGAATGCCTGTACGTTCTCAGAGGGCCTTGCAAGCTGCAGAAGGAAGTTCTCCCTGTCAGCAAAGACCTTAGCGTTCTGGGTTATCTGCCGAGCGAGGTGTCCCTATTAGAGGCTCTTCTGAATACGTGTTTCAAGAAAACCCCTTCTAGACCCTTCTTAATGTGGTTCATTCTTGTGGTCCAGTCTCGGCTTTGAAGCAAGTTAGAACTTGTTTGAAGCTGATTTTAGCTTCCTGCTTTAATAAGCAGACTTTGCAAGAGATTGGGCTTTTATTTGTTAATCTCCTTTGAGAATCAGTGGCCAGCAGGCCGCACGGTGCCAGATCCGGAGGGCGGCTCTGCGAGGGCTTTTGTCTCCCAGCTCAGTCTGTTATGTAACTATTTTTCCTGGGTGTTAAAGAACCTCTCTTTTCTTTACATTACTCGGTGTTACTGGGTTACCCTCGGTAAATTCTTGCTTGAACACACATGGTTCAGGTGACACTGAGTGAGGAGCTGGGTGACAACATGCTAGTGTGTTTCGCTGGGGAGCGCACCGCACTCTGCCTTCTGTGATCCGGGTGTGTAGAAGAGGCTTTGGGTGACTGTGGCCGGGCATTTCGGACCGATTCAGCTTAGCTGTTCCCACAGAGTGGTAAGCCCAGCCTGTGAATCAGATTCACATTTCATCTCCAGTGTATCCAGCATTATGCCTTGTCTCTTGTCTTCTTCACTTCTGTCCCTGTCACCTGTGGGAGGAAGCCACATCTAGCGGAAGAGCGCTCGCTTTTCATTCTTTAAGCCTCTCTGGCTTTGTGGGTTTGCCTGATCCGTTATTTCCTGAGATTGTGACAGACCATCATTCTTGTATCATTTTTTTTTTTTAAAGTGTGTATGTGTGTGGGTGCATGTGCAGTATGGTTGTGTGAGGTTGATGATGTGGGGTGTCTTCCCCAGCTATTACCTTCTTCAGATTTTTTTTTTTTTTTTTTTGGTTTTTCGAGATAAGGTTTCTCTGTGTAGCCCTGGCTGTCCTGGAACTCACTCTGTAGACCAGGCTGGCCTCGAACTCAGAAATCCGCCTGCCTCTGCCTCCCAGAGTGCTGGGATTAAAGGCGTGCGCCACCACTGCCCGGCTTCCTTCCTGATTTTGAGGCTGAGTCTCTCACTGAACCTGGGGCTCACCGGTCTAGCTAGACTGCAGCAAGCCCCAGGGAGCAGCCTGTCTTCCTTCTAGGTTCTGGGGTCACAGAAGCACAGTGCCATATCTTGCTTTGTCATCTGGCTTTTAGGTCATCCGAACTCAGGTCTCCCTGCCTGTGGGCAAGCGTTTCACTGACAGAGCCACTTCTGAGGCCATCGGCCTCCTTTCCCCTGACATCTGTTTTTCCAACATTTCGGAGTAGGACCCGAGATTGACAGTTCACATGGTATGAGGATCGGGGACCTGAACTCTGGCCGTGACCTGCCCTATTGCCTATATGGCCATGGCTCCTATGGCAGTGGCTCCTGTGACCCAAGGCCAGCATGGTTTCACATGCTTTAACGCCCTAGTTCTAGAGACCGCCCTGAGGTTTACCGTTCAGTGCAGATCCCCAGAGTCCTCACAGGCCTCAGGGCAGCTTCTGTCCCCAACAAGCAGCTGCAGAGGCTTGCTTTGGCCTATAGGTCCTTAGTTTCTTGCACAGCTGTTCGGGGTTAGACCTCTTCTTCCTCGTGTTTGTCACGCGTGATAAGGAACCAGACTTGGCTCTTCATTTCTCCAGAAGTCAGAAGGGAGGGCAAGGGTCGTTCCTCCTGGTGGCCTTCGATCAGGTTTAAGGTTGAGAAACAAAGTCAGATGCTGGTGTCTGGGAATCTCTGTGCGTGGGCAAGCCCTGTGCTCAGGAAGTAAGCAGTTTTGCTGACTTGGTCCAGGGAAGCATTTGGGTTTTGTGACGCAAGCCCGGTGCCGTGTGATCCACTCTCACCAACTTCTCTTCGCTCACTGGAGTTTGTGATTGGCTTGTCTGGATTTTGAAGGTGGGACAAGGGACGGCTGGGCTGGGAGGAAGGAACACCCCTTGGCCGTCTGACCCTTGTACATCGTTGGGGACACCGAGGAAAAGGAAGTGTGACTGTTGTTCGGGTTTATGGTTTCTGATTTCCTGATGAGGGTGAAAGGTGGCGGCCTCCAGTCTAGGCATGAATAGCCCAGGGCTGCTTTAGGGAGTTTCACACAGTCTGTGGCTTACCACAATAGAAACTTATTCTCTTGAAATTCTGGAGTTGGATGTCTGAAGTCCAGGTGCCAGTGGCTGGCTTCACCACAGAGCAAAAACCAAATGTCTCCCTGTCGGGGATCTCCACAGTCCTATCTCACCCTCCTCTTGCAGGCTCACAGCCTGCGGGGCACTGGGCACTGTCCAGTGTCACGAGATCTTAGCTAATTGTCTCCCCCAGAGAAGGTCACACACAGGGTACGGATGAGGACTTGAGTTGCCTTTCAGGGGCATAGCTGAAACCACGTCAGTAACCGTAGTGCAAATTTATTTTTGTACGTGAGTGGCACTGTTCTGGACTTCTGCTCACCTTTCAAGAAGGAAGCGAAAACCAGGACTCTGTATCCGTCTTCTGAGAAGCCATGGTGTCTTATGTACCACTTCCCATCTGGGGCTGAGAACAGTGTAGTCAGGTGACGGTCAGACATCCACCCGACCTGCTCTGGTACCCACCAGAGCATGCCTGTGGATGCTCAGGCACATGTGCATCATGTGCTTAGGGCATGGGGCGGGGCTTCCTCATTACCCAGAGAGTCTTACTAGCTGCTCGTGATGAGTCAAGGAAGGGCTGTGAGGACTGGGACAGGCAGGACAGTTAGGTTCCAGGGGACTGGGATTGCTGGCATCTGTGGTTTGGCTTGTGATCGAGAAGAGGGACAAGATACAGGCTTGATTGGCACCTGACTGTGAGGACTGGAGGTGCTGGTACTGTTTCCTCCCTCCTAGGCTGTGGTGATGGAGCACTCCCTGGTGCTAGGAACTTGGCACACAGGCGCATGTGGCCTCTGCCTCAGAGAATTTAAGTCCATCTGCAGCCGGGCGTGGTGGCGCACGCCTGTAATCCCAGCACTTGGGAGGCAGAGGCAGGCGGATTTCTGAGTTCGAGGCCAGCCTGGTCTACAGAGTGAGTTCCAGGACAGCCAGGGCTACACAGAGAAACCCTGTCTCGAAAAAAAAAAATCCCAAAAAACCCCAAATATTCGTGTACATGTGTTTTGTGTGTGTGTGTGTGTGTGTGTGTGTGTGTGTATGTGTGTACCTGCATGTAAGTGCATTGCATATGTGTATAGATGCCAGAAGTCAACCTCAGGTGCCACTCCTCAAGATGTGGGTCACCTTCTTTTTGAGACAGGGACTCTCACTGACCTGGAACTTCCTGAGCTGACCAGGCTGCTGGCAAGCTCTAACATCTTCCTGCCTTCCCCAGCACACACTGGTTTTCTACCTGAGTTCCGGGGTCGGACTCAGGCCTCATGATTGTACAGTAAACACTTCTCTGGCTGAGCCATCCCCAGATCTACGCTTTTAAACTTAAGTATGGCAAGCAGCCACTGCTGTATGGGGTTGGGGGTAGCTTTGCTGTTGTTGTTTTTGTTGGATGGTGCCGGTCATCCAGTGATTAAAAATAACAGGAGCCATTTAAAAACCGCTCATAGCGTGTTCAGCCACAGTGTGCAGGAAGGAATGAGCAAGGGTTAATTATTGAGGTTGAAATGGCCAGAGGAGCCTGGAGATGATGGAGGAGACCAAGAGACGGTTGAGAGTATTTGGGGACGGGCAAGGTTTCATGGACAGATGGCTGGAGCAGGTCCTGCTGGGGAAGTGGAGGGTTGGGCTGTAAAGGGGCAATGGGACAGGGGTAGCAGTGGGGGAGGGTTAGCAGTGGGGGAAGTTTGAGGGTGGGCTGGAAAGGGGCAATGGGCGGGGCATTGGACGCCAGGTGAGAGGTGCAGCTGTTGGCCTTGCAGTGGGGGTTCGGAGGGTGACACAGGATGTCCTGGAGTGTGGGTTGAGTGATTTGGCTGTGATCAGGGTCATATCCCCATGGCCATCCAGGTCTGGGCTTTGGGACTCAGAGGCAGATGCCGAGAGCGAGCTGCTCACCTGGAAAGGCCTTCTGGACATGTGAGGTATGTTGAGGCCGGCCAGGCGGAGCCAGGGCTGCCTCCCAGTCTGGGAACCTGCTGGTCTGGTTCCTGTGAGATGGCCTGGAGGGCTGGTTTTGATGGTTTCCTGGTGTGTGTTGGTCAGGCTGTGCTGAGACAGGACCACCTGTGTGCCCTATGGGACGTATACCCACCCAGCCTTCTCGGGATTCAGATTTATATGCTCAGACAGGGGACCAAGGACCTGCCTGTGTCTGCCTGACATCCATCCGCAGCTGAGGTCCACCTTCCATATGACAGCAGGGTGGAGAAAGCTGGGATTCCTGCTGCTGGTGACATGGAGAATGTTGGGCTCTGGAAACAACTGTGACAGAGACCACAGATGAGTGGAATCAAGCTGCAGGCTCTGTCCTCTCAGCTGCAGAGGCTGGTGGACCGAACAAGGTCTCAAACAGTGACCAACTGTCTTAATGCCATGACCTCTGACCCAGTGCTTCATGTTGAAGTGACCCACAACCTTAAAATTATCTTTGTTGCTATTTCATGATTGTAATGTTGCTACTGCTATGAGTCATAATGTAAATATCTGTGTTTTCCAACAGCCTTGGATGACCCCTGTGAAGGGCCATTGGCCTTCCAGAGGAATTGTAGCCCTCAGGTTGAGAACTGCTGGTGTAGACCAGTGGCCGAGTCAGTCTGCTCTTTGTCTCCAGGGTCACAGGGTCTTCTCTTCTGTGTCTTCTGTCAGGCACTTGCAATAGGACTTAGGGCCGTTGGGATAATTCAGAAAACTTTCTAGACCCTAACTTTATTTCCCAGTAAGACTCTATACATGGGTTCTGGAGATGAGGGTGGGGACGTGTCTTTGGATTTACAACGTAGAAAATTCCCTTTCTCTGGACATATGCTTAAAGGATAAGAAAGGAGGAGAAAGTCACTTAGGAACCCAGCAAATAGCTCAGATTTTAGATTCTTTCTATATTTCCATCACCCCAAACCCCTTCAGCTGTGAAGTATGGCCCCAGACTTGAGGCTGGCTGCCTCCTGGGAGCCCTGCCTTTCCCTTCTGGGCCCTCTTGTTGAACTTTGAAGGTGGCACCCGTGTTGGACAGTAGCCAGGCTCTGTGGCTCCTCATACTTTGAAGACTGAGGGGAGTCTGTGTGTGCTGCAGGGGATTTCCACTATTGGATTTTCAGTAGAAACCACCAGCTAGGTCAGCAGGTCAGGAAGAGACTGCCAACGGGAAGTGGGCAGTGGGGGGTTGGTCTTCCTCACTGTTGTAATGCTGTGAAGGGACACAAAGGCCAAGGCAACTCTTATGAAAGGAAGCATTCAACTGGGGCTGGCCTACAGCTTCAGGGGTTTAGTCCACTATGGCTATGGCAGTGAGGGCATGCTGGCAAGCCGGCATGCATGGTGTTGAGCGGTAATGTCAGATGGGTTGTCCGAGGGCCCACTGCCTCCATCTCAGGCAGCGTATACAGAACGTGGAGATAGTACATCCTGGCCACAGGGAGTGAAAGAGGGACACACTGGACCTGGTGGGGGCTTTTGAAACATCAATGCTCACCTCCCAGGAGCATGCTTCCTCCAAGTAGGCCACACCGGCTAATTCTTTTAATCCTTCTAATCCTTTCAAACAGCTCCACTCCCTGGTGACTGGGCATTTAAATATATGATCCTGTGGGGGCTATTCTCATTCAAACCATCACAGGGCACAGTGCTACTTCTGGTATTTGAAAGTACACAGTATTGTGGGGCATCAGACCAGGTGTGTGCGCCAGGTGTGTGCTGTGAGCGGGTCTAGTCACCATGGAAACCGCAGCTCTCGAGGCTGTGCCTCTGTGTGTGTGTTGGGGATGGACCTAGATGGGTGCTCTAGAGATGATGTAGCAGAAAGTCAGGCTGTTGTGACCACTTATACTTCACGGGAACCTCACAGGTAAACACACCTTTTATCCTGAGGAACAGGTCTTACAAAGCTAAACCATCGGGGGCCGGGCAGTGGTGGCGCACGCCTGTAATTCCAGCACTTGGGAGGCAGAGGCAGGCAGATTTCTGAGTTCGAGGCCAGCCTGGTCTACAGAGTGAGTTCCAGGACAGCCAGAGCTATACAGAGAAACCCTGTCTCGAAAATCCAAAAAACAAAAACAAAAACAAAAAAAAAAAAACAAAACAAAGCTAAACCATCGCTCTAGTAGTATTAGGGCCTTCCCTCAGGGAATAAATAGCTCAGGTTGAGATCTAAGGAGGATGCCTAGATCTCTGCCTGGGTGCTGGGAACTTCCTAGGGGATTCCTAAGCCAGAATCCTAAGTTGTAGAAGCTCTGAGACAGTCAGAGGAACAGTCAGACATTTTTGGACCAAACTCTGGCTTGTGGCCTGTCTGAGGTGGCAAAGGATGTCATCAGTGGTACTATTTGTTTGGTTTAGAGACAGGCTCTCTTTACAAAGTCTTGGCTGTCTTGAGCTCACTATGTAGACCAGGCTGGCCTTGAGCTCACAGAGATCCACCCGAGTGCTGAAGAGCCCGGGGATCCTCCTGCATGCTGAGATTTAAGGTGTGCACTGTCATATCGTCAACATTGTTCCCAGAGGGAAGCCCTGGTGCGTGGAAGAGTCTCAGATAAAGCCTGTTGGTGGCACTAAGGGCCTGTGGCTTGCACAGTGGTTCTCAGCCTTCTTAACTCTGCGACCCTTTAATACAGTTTCTTACGTTGTGGTGACCCCCAACCATAACATTATTTTTGTTGCTACGTCATAACTGGAATTTTGCTATTGTTGCTAATCATAACGTAGACATCTGTGTTTTCTGATGGTCTTGTCGACCGACCCCTGTGAGAGAACCATTCAATCTCAAAGGTGTTGAGACCCACAGGTTGAGAACCACTGACCCAGGGAGGCATGTGGCCCCATTTTCCTTGTCGCATGGAGATTTCATTATTCAGTTTTGCAAACATTCCTGGAGAGCCTTGACTTTCATGGAGCATCCCAGCATCAGATACTTTAAAAACATGCAGATGAAATGTTCTAGATCTTGTGTACTGAAGGGAGTTTATGGCTGGCTGTAAATGTTGTTTAAAATTCATTGGACTCTGTGAAGTGGAACTCAAATAACCTTTCTAGTAGCACTTGTGGGTTGAACGTGAAAACACTGGGGTAATCATAGTTTCATGATAAAGAAAGCGTACAGGGAGGCACGTCACAGCTCGGCCCAGGCTGAGCCACGCTGGTCTCCAAGGCTGGGCTCCTGGCTCTGACCTTTGTCCTTGTCCCCACCTCTGCTTCCATGACTCTTTGGCTCCCCCTTGTTTACACCATTGCAGGGATTCTGCCAGCACCCAGCTAATATGCTGTGGGGCTGCATGTGCACAGCTCCCTTGACAAAATCCCCCTTTTCTCTGGGCTAGCCCGGAGCTTGTAGAAGTGATTTGAGACTCACGTTTCAGCAGCTACTTTTTAAAAATGTGTTTATTTTCTCTGGTTCTGGGTAATGGTACCCCATTCTGGCTCCATTCTGGCTGCACATGTGGATCTAGGGTCGGAGTGTCGGTGTGGGCAGGGCTGTCTGTGATTTCTGAAGGACAAACCAACACATTCATTGATATGGACCACAGAAGTAAAAGTCACAGATGTTTGGACTCACAGACTGTTTGGCTGTGGGGACTGGGGAGTGTGGTAGACTGGGCTGTTTGCAGAGCCCTGGGCGCTGATCTGGGTAGGGCATTTCCCCAGGTTTGCCTCTGAGCCTTTTTAACCCTTTTTTAACCCTAACCCTTTTTTACCCTGAATGGGGAGAAGCACCAGGACTGGGAGAAAGCCATCCTCAAGAACTAGGGAGACGCAGGGCATAGGTCAGCTGCCCAGGTGACCAGCCAGCCGCAGAGAGAGCTTGCAGCTGGGCATCTGAGAGAGTAGAGCCCGACCCTGTGTGTGGAGGGCTGAGGGGGAGGAGTCAAACTCACGATTTATTGATCACATGCTAGGTACAGCGCTAAACTGTTTGCCAGGATGAATTCTTTGTGTTTTCTCAACCACCCATTGACTGCCACATTTCAGCAGAAACTCACACCTGGCGCTGAGAGGCTCACGGGGACTTTCTGTGTAAAACTTGGAATCCGCAGGAAGTAGTCAGCTGTTGATTGCCGATGATGACAGTGTCGGGGAGGAGGCCCTAACACACTGCCTGTGGTGGTAGCTCAGTTCGCAAGGAAGCCAAGCTGCTTGGCCAAGGACCCGGGAATCCAGTGGGAAGGAGGCAGGGAGGGGAGAAAGAAATGCCTTTGCCCCTTATGGTGTGTGTGTGTGTGTGTGTGTGTGTGTGTGTGTGTGTGTGGTGTGTAGACCTCGGGACCTGCTCAAGCCTGCCTGACTCTGTGTAAGTTCCAGGACACAGATGAGGAATGTCACGTAGGAAGGCAAAGCGGGTTTGGAAAAGCCAATGAGGTAGAAAGACTCCTTGAGACTCCTTGTCATCCTCTTTCTCTGCCTTGTCTCGGTGCCTGGGTCTCCTGCGTGGTGTCAGCTCCCTTCATCTGGGACCATCCTGCAATGGACGCTGTCCACATTCGTGCCACCTGGGAGTCCTGTTAGCCACCAGGAGAGCTAGAGATCTGAGTGTGAAGACTAGCCTGGGAGTTCTTCATCTGATTTGCTGATGTCGTTCGTTCGTATGAGGACCCCGGTTGATGCGCCCTCTCTCGGCTGCGTTCGGTATTATTCTCTGGTCTCACTTCTCCTACTTCCTTCAGTGTTTGCAATCTTCATTTTATATAATTATTATTTACTTTTCAAAAGGCAAATCCTACTTTTTTCAGGACAGGGTCTTGCTGTGTAGCCCAGGTTAGCCTTCAACTGGCAAGCCTGCCTATTCCAGTTCTTCAAGGGCTGGATTGCAGGCGCGTTCTGCCACTGCAGGCTTCAAATCAGGCAGATTTATCTGGGACAGAAGCTATTTGGGGCGTGGGTGTTCATACAATCCTTTCTTTGTCCTTAGTGAACTATGTTACAGAGACTTGAAAAAATTCCTTCACGGCTGGTGGAATGTCCTCTCTCTGTGTCCTTGTGGCTGTGCTCTTGTGGAATCTGTGGTTAAATGGATAGCATTCCAGCTGTTGGAAATTTCACGATCCTGGAAAGTTGTGCTGAGAGAGAGATGCCTGGTGTATGTGTGTGTATGGGTTTGCTTATGTGTTACATATATGTTCATGTGCAGTCATGTGTGTGTGGACATTTATGTGCATGTGCATACATGTATGTGTGTGCATGCATGTTTGGGTATGTTTATGTGTATTGGGGGAGGTGTTTCTCTTGTGTAAGCAAAGGTCTGTCTTGTCAGTGTTGCAGACTGTAGTTGGACAGTAGCCACACATTTGGAGGATAGCACTGTTTGGCTGGGCATAAGTACCCTGTCAAAACGCAGCTATTTTAGAATGATTGAAGATGAGGTGGGGTTTATTGCCACCTGGCTGAAAATAGTGGTGGAACTCGGCCAGGGCCACCATCATTTTGTATTAGATAGACCCCTCAACTCAAACAAGGGTGTAAAACTGTTCAACATTGTCTTAGGGTTTTACTACTGTGAACAGACACCATGACCAAGGCAATTCTTATAAAGGACAACATTTAATTGGGGCTGGCTTACAGGTTCAGAGGTTCAGTCTACATCTTCGTCTGAAGGCTGCTAGTGGAAGACTCACTTCCAGGTAGCTAGGGTGAGGGTCTTAAGCACACACCCACAGTGACACACCTATTCCAACGAGGCCACACCTCCTAATAGTGCCACTCCCTGGGCCAAGCATAGACAACCATCACAAACATCTTAGCAGGATAAGCCCAGCTTTACTCAGATTAGATTAAAGGGCCTTACCTACAGACAAAGGGAGGCAGTGACTGAAATACCGTTGTCTGGAGGTGTTTAAAGATTATTATTGACCTTGGCAAAGTAGTGTTGGGAGGCAGAGGCAGCTGGACCTCTGGGTTCACAAGCAGCCTCATCTACATGGCAAGTTCCAGGCCAGCCCAGGGATAGAAATATGGTGAGACCCTGACTAACAAACAAACAAATAACAACAAGCCCCAAACAGTTGGTGTGTGTTTTTACTGATACATATTTTACTGTCGACATGGTAAGCATCTTAGTCCCTTTCCCTGTTGCTGGGGTAGCCACCCTGACAAAAGCAACGTAAGGGAGAAGGGGTTTATTTCAGCTCACAGTTCAAGGGTGCAGTCCATCATGGTGGGTGATCGGGGCAGCAGGAAGTAGTTGGTCACATGACACCCAGGGTAACAGAGAGCGGTGAGGGTGTGCTGCTGCTCCCCTCCCCCCTCCGTTACACAGTGCAGGTCCCAGCCAGGGAAGGAGCCGCCCTCAGTAGATGGTCCTCCCACCTAAGTTATACCACAGGTGTGCTCTGAGGCTGGTCTCCGCGTGATTCTGGATCCTGTTGAATTGACTGCACAAACCCCACAGTAATGAGATCTAACCACAGGTGGAATAGCTACTGTGTCTTTGAAGTGGTTGCATTGTTGTGTCTGCACGGCCAGTGGGATGGAAAACATCCTAAAGGCTGCAACTCACTGCTGGTCCATGTGGCAGTGGGGATGCAGCACCGTGTGCAGTCTCTCCCTGCCCTTGCACCGCTACTTCTTGAACGTGTCCCTCCGTCACAGCACATATGCTGCAGCTGTGAGAACACTCCTGAGCCACGGACGGCTGGGAGCTCCTCACCCAGTGAGTATGAAGCGCCCGTCTCCTCAGAGCCTGATCTGACTGGGACTTCGCAGAGTGTGGACTGTTGCTGTTAGAGCCCCCCTGTGGAGCTGTAGCTTGGTGGCGGCTGCCTGCTCACCTCGCATCCGCAAGGCCCTGGGTCCACTCCCGGCATTACACATACACGCATGCACCCACATCAAGACCCATGTGGGCAGTATTGCTTTAAACTCTTTAAATTTTATGTGTGTAGATGCTTTGCCTGCACATGTGTCTGGTACCTGCAGGGAATAAAAGAGGGGCGTCAGATCCCCTGGAACTGGAGTATACTTGAGTAGGAGCCATCAGGAAGGTGCTGTGAATTGAACCCAGGTCCTCTGGAAGAGCAGCCAGTGCTTTTGGCCACTGAGTCATCTTTCAAGTCCTGGGAGCCTTGTGTTTGAAGCATGGTGTGTGTGTGTGTGTGTGTGTGTGTGTGTGTGAGAGAGAGAGAGAGAGAGAGACAGACAGAGACAGAGAGACAGAGAGAGAGAGAGAGAGAGAGAGACAGACAGAGACACACAGAGACACACACACACACACAGAGAGAGAGAGAGAGAGAGAGAGAGAGAGAGAGAGAGAGAGAGAGAGAGAGAGAGAGCGAGAGAGCTTGTGTGAGTCCATGCCTGCACAGAGGCCAGAATAAGACATAAGACATTCAGTGTTGTACTCTATTACTGTTCATCCCCCCCCCCTTTCCCCCAAAACAGGGTTTCTCTGTGTAGCCCTGGCTGTCTCAGAACTCACTCTGAAGACCAGGCTGGCCTCGAACTCAGAAATCTACCTGCCTCTGCTTCCCAAGTGCTGGGATTAAAGGTGTGCGCCACCACCACCTAGCTATTACTGTTCCTCTTAGTCCCTGGAGACTTTCACTGATCTGAGCTAGGACAGTGGCTGACAAGCCCCAGCAATTCTCTTGTCTTCTCCCTACCCCACGGATCGGTTTATGCATGGGTACATATGTAGTCATGCCTTTTTTTTTTTTTTTTTTTTTTTTTTTTTTTTGAGACAGGATCTTGTATGCAACCCCTGCTAGCCTGGAACTCTCGGACATTTGTCCTGTTCTGCCTCCCAAGTGCTCCTGAGGACTAAAGTGTGTACCGCCACTCCTGGCCATAGTGATGTTTTTGCATGGCTGTGTGGATTTGAGCTCAGATCCTCAAAGCACCTTGTTTTTGTTTTTGTTTTTTTTGTTTTTTCCGAGACAGGGTTTCTCTGTGTAGTTTGGGCTGTCCTGGAACTCACTCTGTAGATCAGGCTGGCCTCGAACTCAGAAATCCGCCTGCCTCTGCCTCCCAAATGCTGGGATTACAGGCGTGCACCACCACGCCCGGCTAGCACCTTGTTTTAAAGTGAGAAAACTGCAACCACTCTCTGATCAGGAGGCACCTGTGTGTCCCTTGTTCTGAACACTGACAATGGTGGTGTGAGAACTCCTTCTGGTGCCTTGGGTGGAGAGGCCAGCTTTAACTGGACATGGGGTCCTGCTCAGTCACCTGGGCCAGCTTTATGTGGCCACTGGTGTTCCAGTCCCTTGCCCTGAGGTCCTAAATCCTCTGATGGCAGGGTGGAGATCCTAACCACAGTTTGGTGAGCCCTGAGTTGAATAATCTTCTCTCTCTCTTTTTTCCTGCCAGGGCGGGAACAGTTCCACGGTCTGGGCTCCATGTACTGTCGCGGAGCGGCCGCCATTATCCTTACCTACGATGTGAATCACCCACAGAGCCTGTTTGAGCTGGAGGACAGATTCCTGGCCCTGACAGAAACAGCCAACAATGACTGCCTGTTTGCCATCGTGGGAAACAAAGTGGACCTGACCATGGAGCGGGCCACAGAGGGCAGGGAGAAGGAAGGGCCGGCCTTTGGGAAGGCGGTCAGCTGTGTGTCCTCTAAGGTCCCCAAGCAGGTGCATCCAGAGGATGCGATGGCCCTTTACAAGAAGATCCTGAAGTACAAGATGCTGGATGAGAGGGAGATGCCAGCTGCTGAGCAGATGTGCTTCGAGACCAGCGCCAAGACCGGACACAATGTGGACCTCCTCTTCGAAACCTTGTTTGACCTGGTGGTGCCTGTGATCAAGCGGCAGCGGGCTGAGGAGTCGTCTCAGATTGTGGACATAGCCAGCTGCAAAACACCCAAACTGCAAAACACTAGATCTGGGTGCTGTGCCTAGCGGCGGGAGGTCTGTCTTGTCATCTGCTGTGTGTGGGAGCCACCGGGCTGAGAAACCTCACTCAGCACTGGGTACTGAGGACAATGGGCGGAATGACCACCAGCTGCTAATACAGGCCAGAGTGCCCAGCAACCCCTGGGCATCCGGAGGTGACACTCAGACCTTCAGTGGCACCAGCCTGGCGC
This sequence comes from Apodemus agrarius, assembly GCA_964023405.1. Taxonomy (NCBI): domain Eukaryota; kingdom Metazoa; phylum Chordata; class Mammalia; order Rodentia; family Muridae; genus Apodemus; species Apodemus agrarius. The sequence continues at coordinate 6,980,013 of OZ030023.1, read as the reverse complement.
CACCTCATCTACTGCCCTATGTGTCTGTCTCTCATGGAGATGCTGTCATGGAGCCTGCAGTCTGAAGACCTGGCTCGGCCTGGTCTTTACTCTGGCCGTCACTATATCCCGCACCATGTCTGTTCTCAGGGGCCGGCATCCACTGTGATTCATATATGGTCTTCCTGTTTGATACCTGTACCTTGATATGTTATGATGATAATTTTCCACATTTAATTTATATAAAATCAGGAATGGCTGTTTTTATACTGGGTGAAGCCCGATGGGCTATACATTATTAAAATGATTTGGGGAACAGCTTTGTTCTTGGGAATGTTTGGCTTTATTTGAACCACAGGAAATTCCTCAACTCTGGAAAGGTGTGTGTGTGGGGGGGAGTTTACCATGAATCTGTCATTAAATGTGACAGCGAATCTCTCTCTCTTGAAAGTTTCACTCAGTCCTTACCAGTTCCAGGATATTTGGATGAGTCTTTTACCAAGTTGTCTGGACCGCCTGAACTGTAGTGGTGGCTACGCTCACAGCTTTGATCCTGATCTGATCGGACGCCCCACCCCTCCGTTCCAAGTCAAAACCCCTTTGTGCCTTTGTGGTTTTCCTGTGGGTGGTTAGGTAGCCACTCTGCAAGAAGCAGACAGGCAAACGTGGGAGACAATAACGCCTGTGTTCTTAGGAATTCATTGAGAGCAAGCAGGCAGAAACTGGGGCTCCGTCCTTGAGGCAGAGAGGCCAGCCCACTGTAGGCGGGCTTTGCTATCGCTGCTGAAGGTCTGCCTGTGTCTTGGTTGGCCGGTTTGCTGCAGGCCTGAGTGGCCTTCCGTGGAAAGCCTGCATCCTTCAGATGAGATACAATGTTGCACCTGCCACAGGGCGTGGGATACAACATCAACCCAAGGCTCCCTCCTGCTGAAGCGCATCCCGGAGCCCCCACGTTCACTTTCACAATAGCTTGTTAAAAACTGAAAGTGAGAGTTGCTTCCCACTGAACTATCTGGAGCACCCCAACAGAAGCAGAAGCTGTACTTCCTGTCCTTGAGATGTATCTTGGCCAGTGTCCCAGCTGGGAAGTGTGTGATTCAGAGAGGCTGGAGTCATTCCTTTGACCCTTCAGAGGGAAACTGTGGTCACATGACTCGGCTTCCGCTGTTCATGCTTTAAGGTCCTGAGTGGGCAGGTGAATTCCCAGGATCCTTTCTTCACAGTGTTCTCTTTCTTGTGTCCTGTCTGCACCGAGTTTCTCAGCTGCTGTGTTTTTGAATGGCCGCATGCCCAGGGGCTGGTTCAGGGACAGAATGCCACTTCCGCTTCAGGGTGCCATCTGTGTTTGCTACTCCAGAAGTAAAATTAGCTGTCGGCTTTTTCATGGCACACCTGAACGTCACTGGCCCTGTGTGTGGCCTGGGTGAGGGACAGTCAATTCAACAAATGCCTGCTTAGCAGTCTGTATACCATCAAGTGACATGGTATCCTGAACAGAACCCTGATACACTGTCCTGAGCAGTGCTTCTTGGGGACTCTGTACATTATTAGCCTTGGTCTCTCCATAGGGAACCAGGTCCTTGGGTTCTATTTAGGGGACTACAGGGCTTGAGTTTCTCTAGGAAGCCACAGTTCTGTGCGGTCTCAGTGGGTGACTTGCCTTTGTGGACAGTGTGGATCTCCACAGGGTGAGGGAAATGGTTTGGGAACATGACCCCAAACACCCTTCTTTCCTTTGTCCCAGTGTGGTAGGGGCCAGGAGCCAGGGTTGCAATCAGGGACCTTAGAAGCCTGTTGTTGGGGCTGGAGAGATGGTTCAGTGGTTAAGAGCACTGACTGCTCCTCCGAAGGTCCTGAGTTCAAATCCCAGCAACCACATACATGGTGGCTCACAACCATCCATAATGAGATCTGATGCCCTCTTCTGGAGTATCTGAAGACAGCTATATTATATTCACATATAATAAATAAATAAATAAATAAATAAATAAATCTTTAGCGATGTTAAATTCTGACCGCTGCCTGTCTGTAGCTCCTGTTTTCCCAGGTCCTGGGACCAGCTTCTTGAGTGCAGATGGAAACCGGAAGGATCCTGTCCTGGGCTGTTCCTTGGTTCCTATGACCATCTGATGGCTCTGGGCAGGTCCGTCTTGAGCCAGGAATTTGAGCAGGCATGTGGGCACTCCTGGGAGACCAGCTCTCTCCCTGCGGTATTTGAGTATGGAGTGCTGTGACACAGGGTCAGTTCCGGGAACCAGATTCTTAAAAATCACAGCAGTCATGCCTACCCCTGTCTTCCTAATATAGAAGAGCTGCAGACCGACAGGAAGCAGCCTCAGACGAGGACCTAGTTCCCACTTTACCCACCACATAGTCTTTTATTTTTTGTTTTGTTTTGTTTTGTTTTGTTTTTTACAAAGCGTTTTCTCTGGAACTCACTCTGTAGACCAGGCTGGCCTCGAACTCAGACTTCCGCCTGCCTCTGCCTCCCAAGTGCTGGGATTAAAGGCATGTGCCACCACCACCCGGCCCCCATCACATAGTCTTATGTAGGTGCTTTTGAGGGTCCTCTAGAGATGGGAGAGAGATGGTTTCTCTCCCACAGTGGAGAGAAAATAGCACTAGATATACCTTAGTCCTGAGGGTCCCCAACTGAAGGGATGACCATAGGTCTCTGAGAAGATGGGGGCTTGGGGACCCAGGGACCCAGAGACCTTAGCTGGGTGTGTGGTCCCCTCTCCAGGCATTTGTGCCTCTTGAAGGTACCTTGGCTCCAGCAGGAGGTGGGGTGGTCTGGATGGCACTTCCCATCCGTGCTTCCTGCCGTTGGCTGCTGTCGATGGTCGTCAAGCCTCTGCAGCCACACCCCCTCCCTTCCTACATTCTTTCCTTTGGACCTGCAATGAGCTCCAGGCAGAGAATAGGGCACCAAAGCCCCTTGACGCTTGTCTTAGAAGTTCGTGGGCCCAGACTCTTGCTCAGGCTGTTCATAGGTCTGCGTGGCTCACTGCACATGGAGCCCACTGCCTGTTCCTCAGATGCAGCCCTGGCTGGAAGCATGCTTGAGCTAGGGTGAGGTCTGGAGGCTCACGGATTGCAAAGGGCCTCTGAGCTACTGTGTGTTGTGAGCTAGAATGAGCCTGGAGTGCTCCCCAGGCCAAGTAAGTACTCCGCTGCGCCCTGCTCTTCTTAGGACTGAAGGAGCAGTTGTGCAGCCAGGGGAAGGATGCAGCTGATTCTGCAGGTCATAGGCTGCTCTCTAGTGGCTGTAACTGTTTCTGTCCCATAAATGGGACAGAAAAAATGGTTCTCCATCTCCCAAGGGTCTCTCCTCTGGCCTTGGACAGTTCAACTGCTCATTTCCCATTTCACCACTCACTCAGTTTTTCCCTGTGGGGAGTCAGAGAGGTCTGGAAATCTCTGTGGGTATTTGAATTTGCTGACCTATTAACCCTGTTAGAGCACCTCCTGGAAGCAGTGGGGGGTGGGGAGCAGTGCGGTAGGAAAGCCCTAGGGATGCCCAGGGGCGTTCCAAGTGTGAAATAAGGACTAAGCCATCACAAGGCAAAAGGACAACCACAGCCCACCACGCAGAGAAGCTGGGTCTGTCCCTTGGAGCAGCGTATGACTGTGTGGGAATCACTGCACTGCTAGGGCTGGCTAATCTATCAGGCTGCCTCCACCCACCCCAGCTATCCTTTGTTCTTGGACTTTAGCCATGCCAGGGACAGAGCATTTCCTGTCACTCTTGCATTCCGTAGAAGTTTATCTGCAGCAGGGTGTTGGAGCAGGGTGCGTTTGTAACTAGGGAAGATACATGCTTTCTCCATGTCCCTGTGTGGAGGCTTCATGGTGGGGCCTCTAGTCTGCGTTCTATCCTCCCAGAAGGACACTGTGTTAGTTACTTTTCTATTGCTGATAAAACACTATTGCCAAGGTAACTTATAAAAGAAAGCATTTAGTTTGGCTTTTATGGTTTCAGAGGATCAGAGTCCATGATGGCGGAAGGACGGAACAGCTGAGAGCTCACATCTTGATCCACAACTGCAGGAAGCACCGAGAATCCCAGGAGTCTTTGGAAACCCCAGAGCCTGGCCCAGTGATACATGTCCTCCAACAAGGCCACATCCTAGGTAGGTTCCAGGGCTGTCAGAGGTTGAGCTATGTCCTGGGGAAGTGCCTTCCAAATGCTGAAAGTGGAGGTGGAAGCCATCTTGGGACTAACAGATGTACCTTGGAAATGTACTTAGAGGTGCTCAGCCTCCTCACTCTGACATGTGGGTGACTCCCCAAAAATGTCTTGAGAATACAGACAGGGACCAGATCTGCCAAAACACAGAAAAGAGCAGCTTGTGTCTGCTGAGCACATGCCAACACAGGTGGGTCTCTGGGGCTTGCCAGCCGGCCAGCCTGCTTGGCAAGATTTGAGCCCTGTGAGAGATCATGTGTAAAAAAAGAGCGGTGGGTGGTACCTGAGGAATGACACACACATACACACACACACACACACATACACACACACCAAACACACACACATACACACATACCACACACCACACATGCACACACACCAAACACACACACATACGCACATACCACACACCACACACGCACACACACCAAACACACACACATATGCACATACCACACACACCGCACACACACACACACACACCAAACACACACACATATGCACATACCACACCACACACACACACACACACACACACACACCAAACACACACACATACGCACATACCACACCACACACACACACACACACACACACACACCCCAAACACACACACATACGCACATACCACACACACCGCACACACCAAACACACACACATATGCACATACCACACACTACACACACACAAACAGCAATTCACCTGCCGGCTCAGGACCTTAAAGCATGAACAGCAAAAGCCAAATACTTAGAATATCTTTTATTTGTGGTGTTACACAGGAAAGTCACAGAACAGCTTGCTGCAGGGAACACGGTTGTGGAGGGAGGTGTTTAGGGTGACACAGGTTATAGGACCTTACTGTGAATGACTTGCTAAGTGTACCTTCCAGCAGATGCTGGTGAGGGCCTGAGAGATGTCTCCTTCCCTGTGGGTTTGTCTAGAGCCAGGGCCATGTGCCAGCCCCTGTCAGGGTCTTTAAAAGGTAGGGGCCAACATGTGGGGACTTGGGAGGTGGCAGCTATGGATTTGGTAGAAAAAAGTGCTACCATCCCCTCCGCCAAGGAAACAGGTCTAGATAGAGCATACTGTGCGCATCCTTGGGAGGAAGCAGGTGCCAGTGAGCCCCAGCTGTCATGGCCACAGTCCCCTTTACTGTACTCTAGGCTCTGTCCCATACTAGGAAGATGGAAGGAAGATGAGCCACCTGCTCCCGGTGGAGACACAGGGACACTCGGACAGCCACTGCTGGGTACACCTGGTGGCATGATGTTTATGCCCTACATGGTGAGGGGTCCAGGGGCTACTCTGAGGTGTTGGCTCTTGGAGGTGGGTGTTAGCAGGGCTCTGAGCCATGGCTGGTAGAGCCCAGAGGAACTAGCGCCCACGTGCTGAGAGTCGGCTGGAATGGGTGCTGGTGCAGAACTGCTTTGGTAGTTTTGTTTTTAAAGAAAACACTAAGATCAACTTTGGGATCAGCATCTGAGGTAATAAGTTAAAGAGTAAGCACCAAGCTGGGTGTTGTGGTGGCGCATGCCCGTAATCCCAGCATCTGGGAAGCTGAGGCAGGAGGTTTGCCACAAGTTGGAGGCCAGCCTGGGTTACATACTTCCAGGCTAGACAGGGATGAAAAGTGAGACATTGTCTCAAACAAAAATCAAAACAAATACAAAAAAGGATAAGCACCAAAGTGGCCTTCCCGCACGGCTGCTGGCGCACGGCTGCTGGCGGCAGGGCGGGCGGCTCACAGATTCTTCATACACACTTGGCAGCGGCTGATGTGGGTGCGGATGAGGCCGGCCTTGAGCGTGTCAGCGGACGGCGTGCTCTGGAAGTTCTGCTCAGGGATTGTGGTCAGCCAGAAGCTGTACTTGTTAGCGAAGTAGTGGCAGGTACCACGGCCCCCGTTACACTCGATAAATGGGGTTGCACGGAAGTCCTCCAGACAGCTGCCCGGTGACACCAGTGACTGGCCACCGCCTTCGTCCCCAGCTGCAGTGTGCTGCAGAGAGAGAGAACGGGAGATGGGATGTTAGGGGCCACGTGCCTGGAACACCCAGGCACCTCTGCCGACTGTGTTAAGTACACACTTTTTTGTTTAAAAAATAGTATTTATTTATAATGAGTATATTTGTCTCTCTCTTCAGACACACCAGAAGAGGGCATCGGATCCCATGACAGATGGTTGTGAGTCTCCATATGGTTGCTGGGAATTGAACTCAGGACCTCCGGAAGAGCGGTCAGTGCTCTTAACCACTGAGCCATCTCTCCAGCCCAAGAATATACTTTGAAGGCAGAAACTCACGATGTTGCCCAGGCTGGTGTTGAAGTCTTGGACTCAAATGATTGCTCCTCTCTTAGGGTCCTGAGCAGCTCAGATCAACGTGTGACACCACTCCTAGTTTGAACAGTCTTTCCTGCTGCCCAGGCTGAACTCAAACTCTCTATGTAGCTTAGGATGACCTTGAACACCTGCCTCTCCTGCCTATCAACCATCCATTCAAGATGTCCAGTAGATGAAAAAAACAAATCTTGAAATAGGTTGGTCTTGGTAGCTCACGAGGTTCTTTGGTTGTTTTTTCTTTATTTTCTTTTTTGGAGACAAGGTTTCTCTCTGTAGCTTCGGCTGTCCTGGAATTCACTCTGTAGACCAGGCTAACCTCAAACTCAAGAGATCTGCCCATCTCTGCCTCCTGAGTGCTGGGGTTAAAAGCATGCTTCACTAGCACCAGCTGAGACAGGAGGATTGCCAAGAATTCAAGGATAAGTTGGGCTACAGAGTGAGAATCTTTAAAAAAAAAAAAAAAAGCCAAAAGTAAAACAAAACAAAGAAAATTTTCATCCGGAGCAAGCACCACAGGGCCTCTGCGTGCAGTAGAGTCCAGACCCAGGTTTCCCATCGCTGGATGCCTGAGGCCAGCTAGTCAGCGTGCGCTGTGTGGGAGTATTCTGCATTCCAGAGTCTGTATGAGAATTTCAGCACTTCGGATAGAATTCTTCCACTCAAAGAGCAGCAGACCAGAGAGTGTAGACTTAGGTGCTAAGGCAGAAACATTGCATTTTGTATATAAATGTGGGCTTGGCAAATCGATCCTCTCACTGGGTGGAGCTAGGCCCTTGTACGGCACAGGGCTCAGCCCAGATCAAGCCGAATTAGAGACCTCCACGCGGCTTCCGCTGCGCTTGTAGGACACACAACTTGAGCAATTGCCATGTATGATTAGTGTGTGAGTGTGTGTGTGTATGTGTGTGTGTGTGTGTTTATCTGGAGGTCACAGGTTGTTTCCACCTTATTTTTTGAGGAGGTGGCAATTTGAATCTGGCGCTTTTTGGATAGTCTGGCCAGGGAATGACTGGGATCCCGCTGTCTGTCTCCCAGCGAAGACACGCCCTACCTCGCTGGTGTTTACACTGCTGCTGGGATCCAAACTTTATCCACGGAACTGAAATCTGCAGTCCTGGTTTACTTAATTATGTGTCCTTTTGTTGGACATAACCCTGTGGCCACCAGTCACGTCGCGCCACGCCCCAGGCCCCTAGTGTTCTGGCTGGACTCCACCCCCAGTCACCTGGCTACGGCCAGGTTCCCACCCCCGCCCCGCCCACAGTTACCTGGCAACAGCCAGGTGGTCCGCCCACTATAAGAGGGACTGCTTGGCCTTTTCTCGCTCTCTTGCCCTTTTCTCTTGCCCACGCTCTCTCCCTTCTCTGTTACCCGCCCTCTCTCCCCCCCCCCCCGTTCCCCACCTCTCCCCGTCTCCCCTCTTTCCACGTGTTCATGGCCAGCTCTCACCCCCTCTATCTTTTCTTTCTCCCTTTACTTTTCTATCTCTGGGCTGTCTTCTTAGTGTTGGAGCAATGGAACAGGCCTCACAGCGCTCCCAGCTGCCGGACTGGACCAAGGACTCTGACCCTCCCTCACCCCCGGCCCCCAGCAGGGCTTCCGACACAGGTACTGGGGGTGGGGGAGGCCTCCGCCCCACAGGATCAAGACCGGATCAAGGACCCCATGCCCCACTAGCCGGGTCGCCTTCCTCTACAGGTACACGGGCCGCTCACCAGGCCTTCATCCTTTCTGCGCCCCAGCTATGTGGCAGATGGTGAGAGTGCCACCTTGTCCCATGCTCAGAGTATGGAGAAGGGACACATACCATGAGGAATGAGTATCCGATCCACAAACTCCGCCACCCGGCCGGGCAGTGGGGTATAGAGACGTCTTGGCTGTGGACGGCGATGGCCACGGCCGGAGCTTCGCACACAGAGCAGCGGCTGATGTACGGTTTGATTTCCTCCTCGGCCACCGGCATCATGGGCAGAGGGGCCGTGGTGGAGAGCCAGTAGGACTTGTCGTTGCGGCTGGCGTAGTAGCAGACGTCCCCCGGATTGCAGTACAGGAAAGGCATCGTGCTGAAGCGCGCCAGGCAGGAGCCTGCCAGCCCTGTGTGGGGAGCACGTGATAATGCAGCCCTGCCTCCCCCGCCTCGGCTGCGAGCCGCGAGGCACAGCACTGGACTCCGACTGTGCCCGGCCAGGGGCACGCCCGTTACTTCTCACTCTGGAAAGCTTTCAGACAGGGTCCACCCTCACAAACCAGCAGGGGCAGAGGCCTGCCCTCATCCCCCTGTTCCTACCGCTGTTTTGCTCTTTTGGGTCCTTGTTTGCTCTTTCTCCATTGCCTTGTAAAGCTTACTGTGGGAAAGGGGCGGCAGACGGGCGTGCCCGCAGTGCTAGCATCCTGTTGGTATACTTCCAGGAGCGGATGGAACCTGGTGTCACCAACACTGACCTACAGATGCTCCAGGCTTCCACGTGCACTTTGGCTCTCTGAGGCAGACACCCACCCACTTTCACTGTGCGCGGTTTGTAGTTTTCTAACATTCTCTGAAGTCATGTTCATGCCCTTTAAAGGCACACGCACGTACGTACGATGTATGTACATGCCTCGTTTTGTTTTTGTTTTTAAGCATCTGAGTGGAGAATTAAGTCCACGACTCTAGGTTTGGGTAAAAAAGCAAGAGAATTTTGAAGCAACTGGAGCCTCCAATGGGGGGGGGGGCAGTGCTTGGCTAGAGTAACTCATGAGACATGGATCCTGTCTTAAGTTAAAAGACCCCATGTGGGGTCCTGAGGCTGAGGGCATAGTGAGGCGTCTGTCTCCGGGGCCATCTCAGCCTCTCCTAGGCCTGGAGAAGGTGGTGAAGCTTGTCGCTCGGGCCCACGATCTCGCAGTCGTCACCACCAAGCCCGGGAACGGAGTCGGGCTCGGCAGCGGTGCCTACCTAGGTCCTGGTTGTGCGCTTTCTCCTGGCCCTCGAAATACAGCAGGCTGTACCCACTCCAGAGCTTGTTCATGCCCACGGGGCACATGGGTTCCTGGTCCGTCTGGCTGTGCTTCACCAGGAGGTAGCCGATACTCACACTGCGGCCTGGCATCCCTGGCAGGCCTGGGCTCCCTGGACGGCCTGGCTCCCCTAGGGCCCAAGAGAAAGCGGGCACCGTTCAGCTGCTGTGAGCCCCCAGGGTACCAGGGCAGAGGACAGCATCCCAGTTTGTTTAGGAAACCCTCTCCTTTTTCTCCCCGACGCTTGGGCCTCAGGCTCTCTAGACCAAAATCACTTAAGACATCAATGAGCTCAGGAAGGCAACAGACCAATCCTGATGTCACCCAGCATGTAGAGGAAGGACCGGAAAGCAGTGGCCACAGGGATACTCTCTGGGGGAGAGCCAGGGGCATAGCAGAACTGGGGCCCCGTGGGGTAGACAGTATTAGGGAATGGATGGCCAGCGCTCCTGCCGCCACCCCTGCTGCTAGGCCTCTTCCCCCAGGATGGCTATTCTCAGAGC